>OX638303.1:6387840-6564130 GCA_951812265.1 Taphrorychus bicolor | reverse complement strand
AGTGAAGAAAGTCGAGTTGTATAGTTTAAAATGAATCTTATACATTAATACACGCGTAAAACACATGTAAGGTTTTCAAGACCACGTTAAAGCTACATGAATGCCACATGTTCTATCAAAGCAGACATATCTTTTACGCATATATTAAAGAATAAGGTTGGGTTTATTGTTAAAAAAATACATAAAAAATAAAAACACTATAAAAACAACTCGAATATCTTCACCTGCTAAAAGAGCCCTAATGCAGATCCAATAAAAGATCGAAACGTTGGCGATTTAGAAATCGTAAAGTTTTTAAGCCCTATACCCGCAAAATATTCTACACTAAAGTTTATGGTTATTAGGTAGGTATGTACTTACCCTTGACTAGATGGTCCAGGAAAATCAATTATGTCATTAAAGTCCATTTCTAACCTGAAGCAAAAATATAATTTATGCACAAATGAATTATCACTGTTTGTTTACATATTAGTTTCCATGGCTGAAACAATGCATACGTTCCGCCGACGGGAGCAGCTGAGAAGTTTAGTCAGCGAACGCTGAAAATCGGCACCTGATTGGCGTTTTCCAGCGTTCGCTGACTAAATTGCTCAGCTGCTGGCGTCGGCGGAACGTACGCAATGAGTTACTACTAGCGGACTTTTTTTAATTAGAAGAACGCCTGTCGCTCTATTGGCAACCGACCGTTGAAGTTAAAAAAAAGTAAAAGTATCCCTCGCTATTTTTTTATTGGGGACGCCGGGACCCCGGTGACCTTACCTTCAAATAATATACTGCGTACATGTAAAATATTACAGTTATATCAAAACAACACATTGTCATACCTTCTTTTTAGTGGACTATCCTTCTCACTTATTGATGCAGAGGCAACACTAGCAACTTCGGATGGGCCATTTGTTCCCCATTCTGTCAAAGTACTACTTGATCTAAAATAACAATATTTAGTAAAACATGAGGTACATATTATGCCGAATATTTTAACTCTTGTTTTATATTCACATTACCATGTGAAGACAAGATGCATCAGTTTACCACAACTGCCGTTTGACTTTGCATAATAATTGCCGTTTCAATTGGATCCCATGAGGACAAAAATTTTTAACTTATTAATAAAACTTCCTGAATAAATGCAACAAAATCAAAGATCAAAATGTCCTCACTAGTTTTATTTTCGATATGGTTTTGTCGTTCCAAGTGTATGTTATTTGTACCGTGAGATCAAAAATTCAATAACAGAGTTGGCTGTGAAACCGAAAAATAATCAAAAACTTTTCTCTTAGCTTATTCCACCAAGTGTCAAAAATGGCAAATATTCTAATCAAAACTGTGGCTGAATAAAAATATAGCATAAGCTAAGAGATAAGTTTTGGGTTCCATGGCCAACTGTGGCTATTTAATTTTTTTGATCTCATGTTATTATGATCTCACTGTGCATGAGATCTAGTTATCTCTGAGTTGACCAGCAAGAAAAACACATCAATACGTACGTTCCGCCGACGGCTGCAGCTGAGCAATTTAGTCAGCGAACGGTGGAAACTGCCAATCAGGTGCCGATTTTCAGCGTTCGCTGACTAAACTTCTCAGCTGCTGCCGTTGGCGGAACGTAGACAATGACTAAGTATCTATCGCGCTCTGCTGTATATGGTATATGTAAATGTTTAGGGTATGCCATTCAAAAAAAAGGTGTAAGTACCTATCAAACTTTTATGCAACCCTTTACATAATAGTAAACTAAAAAATTGACTGCGTTCCTTAATCTTTCCGGAGTTTTTCATTTAGTCGAATGTTCTACTTTTACTAATAACAGGTAATGGCTGGCCAAGAACATTTGGAACGCCTTGTAGGTTTATAAAAAAATATGTCAAATTTGTATGATCTGGGATGGAAAGAGGAAGAGAATGAGTTATAACAGTTTTCATATTATTTCAAGTTCTGCAGTACATGCATTATTCAGAGAACACCATATTATGATTAAAATGTATAAATCATTTTGCTTACGTTTTGCTCTCAGTATCATACAGAGGTTTGAGAGGCAAAGGAAGTGCTCCAAATTTTAAAATTCTAAGTCCATCACTGCGATACTCAAAGTCATTTTCATTAAAATGTCTGGAACATACATCAACCCGTTTTGGTAAATTTTCATTGTTGATTTCTAGCAACAACAACCAGAGGGCTTGTCTCTTAGTCTCAACTGGAAGGCTAAAACAAAAATGTCATAGGTATTATACTTACAGTTGTATGCAGCAAAAAGTTATGCTAAGAAGGGAATGAGAGATGTCTGTCATTATTCGTCTGACTAAGTTGTGAGACTCATTCGCTTCATAAAACCTACATTACATACTGGTTACATTTGAACATTTTTATTACAACAATAACTACCTACTTGAAATTCGGAGTGAAATTCCTAAACAGATTGTTATGGACTGATCTTTAAATGAAGGGAGGAATTATTTCAAGCTGTTAGTTGATAATTTACGGAATTTCTACAGAAGTTTTCCTTTAACTATCAACCCATGCTGGTTTTCAATATTTTTGGATACACTCGGAGCCCGCAGGGTACGCCAATGCACCACGTTCATGTCTAGAATGACGACACAAAAACTTACCTATGGAAAGATAGACCTTTAGCCTCTTCTTGGTGTCATGTTTATAAAGATTTAGTTCAGCACGCAACACAAACTATTATATACACACAATTACAAAGAATTTCATAAAAAACTCGCTATAAAACTGGCATGAACCTCACAAACCCGAAATGACAGTGACAGGAACTGACAGAAAAATCTAAATGTCTGAAAATGAAATTCTAAAAACCAGCGTTGACATGTTGGCTTTATTGGAATATTATTTGGGGATTGACCCGGAAATAAAAGCACATAATTGATATTTTCAGAAGTTTGTTTAATATAATTTTATTTCCAGATTATATAGAAATCATTTTCTTTCACATATAAACCACAGGTCAGAATTAACTTAGTAATTTTGGCTAAACTATTTTAAGATTTGTTGCCTAATTTGCTCTCTCCACTCCTTAATTGGCAACGCGTGTTTGGTGTGGTCTGTTCCTTATTTGTAAACATATCCCTCTGGTGGGTATATACGTCCTACATGCATCGATTTGAGTCCGGTAAATGGAACTTTACTGGACCAGTCCGGTAAAGAGTGCCAGGCAACCGATGCTAGAGAGCTACCGTCTAATATAAAATATAACGTTATTTAAATTTGATTAAGATTTTGTCAAATGCCCAGTTGACGACGTCAAAATTTGTGCACGGTAGTTACGACGCTTGATATTACTTGTCATTAAATCAAATCAACCATCATTTCTTGATATTCGAAACAAGCTTCTAAGTTATTCAGTGAAATTCAAAAATCTCCCCAGTACCCAGCAGAACCTACTTCATTTTTCCCATTAGGAAAAGACTTCTCGAAGGAATTTGAGAAACATCTATTAATCGTATATGTAGTAATAATTTTGCATATATTTGCCATAATAAAGTTTTCACTCTAGAGGCTACATATTTTTACAGTTTCACTTACGACTAGTGGCTACATATTTTCAAAAGTTTATTTTGGTACCTTAAGTAGCGTAACTTTAAATCATTATGGTAGAGCTCTCGAATTATGAATTTTGACAGTGACAATAATACAGATACCGCAAAATGTCAATAAATATAATTCTTACGTGATCATTTTTCATTTTTTTTTTTATTTCTAAATTGTAAAAACAATATAAAATAAAATATTGTACGATACATGTCCATTAGGTGTTGTTACTGTACTGCTCGTATAACTTTCCAGACTCGGCTCCTGACGTCGTCTCGTCCGTAAAAACCTCGTACTGTAACAAGTCACCTACTGGACTAGTGACGTAAATTACTACTCTGTCTTCTTGCTATTTACCATTTTACACATTTATTTCAAATAACGTAGTCACCAGTTAACTTGATAATTATGAGTTAACTATCAAAATTTTGACTTTGGTCGCACAGTTTGAAAAAATGTGTTTCAAACAAATCTAATGGCGTTTTCTAATGAAGAAATAACCGACATGGTCAAAGTCTGAGGGCGACGTCACATACAGCGGAATTTGATTAAAAGCGGAACAAAGCGTTATTTGAAAGTTGAATTTAAACCAACCAGATAAAAGCTAAAACAGGAATTGACATATGTAATGACGTTATTGACATTTCTGCTCTGTTCCGTTCCGCTGTATGTGACGGCGGCCTTAGGGTTTTGCGAAGACAACTTGCGTGAGAGTGTTCGCGTCTACGCTGCGCGTTATCAAAATCGACGTAAACCAGATTACCGGACATTTGCGAGGATTGAACGGAGTTTGCGACAGACAGGGCAATTTGGTGTTCGAGGCGTTGACCGGGTAGGACGTCCTCACGTTCATAATGCGGCTGTTGAAGTATTAGTGTTCGCCGTTTGGCACTGAAATTTGGCGTACCAAAAGGTGCAGTTAATCGCATCATAAGACGGCACCTCCTTCAACCATACCATGCAACGCCTGTTCAAGAACTTCTACCACCCGACTTTGACAGAAGACTTCAATTTTGCATCTTTATTCAAGGTGCGCGGGCACGTTACCCAAATTTTACCCGTAACATTTTATTCACTGAGATGAAGCTGGATTTACCAGAAGTGGTGTTTTTAATTCACTGGGTCCTTCTTCTGGGTCCTTATATCCTGCCTCGCCGCTTAAATGGTAAAAATTATCTCGAATTCTTAGAGAATACTTTGCCGATTCTAATGGAGGATGTCCCTCTCGTGCTCAGATGTGGGTCATGCACGATGGTGCTTCTCCACACTTCAGTAGAAATGTAACTACACATTTAAATTATACATACGTCGAATGGCCCCTTAGTTCTCCCGACATTAGATTTTTTTAATGTGGGGTGTTAAGTGTTATTAAATCTTTGCTAGTTAATTCATAATTATCAAGTTAACTGGTGACTACGTTATTTGTAATAAATGTGTAAAATGGTAAATAGCAGAAATTTTTTTTTGCGTAAAACTATGAATATTACAAGATTTTACCAAGAGCACTAAAGTCTCGAAAAAAGACCATTACATCACATTAAAAAAAAGTAACTGATTCCAACAACGAAATAAAAGTTCTAGTCATTTTTGAACCAAGACACTGATGAACTTACCACTTGCCGAAGGCGGATAGACGTGATTGTTTCATCAAAACATGAGCCTTGCTTAGAAACAGATCCACAGCAAGTTTTATTAAAATCCATGGAAACGTTCTTCAGGTATTACAGAAAACGTTTTTTTTTTAAGAACTTTGACCATCAATAGCACCGGAACCAGACATTTTTTCCTAAAAACAGTTAGGTCAACTTGGCATCTTTCGACCTAAAGAATGTATATATATAGTACCCTTTTGATCATGTGCCTACGTGATATGGGAATTTAACCCTACTTTTTGTAGACGCCTAACCGCTGAACCGACGCTTTGATCTTGAATCTTGAATTTTGCTTTATTGCTTGGCAATGCCTTCCGAGCCTTTTTTTAAAGTGTTTTGGGCTGTGCGTAGTCTGTGCTGTGTTTTTGCTGCCGATTCACAATTCAACTTGGATTTTTCTACCACAGGTATATGTGTTTGTTTTATAACAAAAGAAATGTTAAGGTGATTTACCCGTATTCAGGCGTGTAACTTATCATCCCAATGAACCCCTAGTGGAGCTCCACGTCATTCAAATATCTTGCTCAGGTATTTATTTTATGCTAAACTATAGGAAATCACTAATAAGTTGTGCAAGCATATTATGTGCCTGTTTGTAATACGTTAAGAGCCACAACAATCAAAAGTTCCTTTTGGTAAGTGCTTACATTTTTTGGTTTAACTAATCTTTTGGTGTTCAAATTCATTTGGCTTTTTTAACATTGAATATTCTACGAAAATAAAAATTTGTACGATGTTCAATTCCACAACCTTAACATCCTGCAAGAATCAGGGAAGGACATTGGTACCTAACTGCTCAACTTAAAGTGCGACACAAGCGATTTTCCGTGTCATTTTCAATCAGCCGTAACTTTTTAAGCAATGAATCGCCACCCTGCGCCTCCACCATGTCACGCTGAGAAGCCGCGTGAAACTATTTATTGTAAAAATTACAATTTTTGACTGGGCGTTAACTTACGCTTTAAATCTCTATTCTTTAAATGGGTATCGGGTAGTCGTTACCTCCCGCGAAGGGTCCTATGCTGATTTACTCACTGAATGGGGGCTTTCAAGAAAATGAGGGGGTTTATATTTAAAATAAGAAAATGGGATTCAAGTAAACTTTTATTTTCTGTGCCTTAAAATTACCCTAACTAATTTAATAAAATGACTAATAGAAAACAAACACCGTTATAACAAATGGGTCTTACCTAACTTAACTGTAGAGGAGAACCGTATCTTGCCAACCAATGTAACGTACTTCAGAGGGTACTGGGCGACCCGTGCGTACCCGTGGCTTCTTTTAGGACAACAAGGGTGCTTCTTCCTTGTACTGAGACGATAACAAATTTTTAGAAAACACCTTCGACGGGTGGTCGTTCGTCTATCTGACGTAACGCCTCCAAAAGGATCAACCCGAAATTCAAAATCTTGGAGTCTTGCCTACGTGCAAGCCACCGAGCAAGTTCTCAAACTAGACTCCATTCGTGAGTCCCCAAAAACGGCTCCTTTTTCTACTTTTAAAACAATGGGCTGGTATCTGATGGTAGTCGTTCGTCCTTCCGGCGTAATGTCGACCTTCGACCAGCACCAACGCGGCCCCCCACACCGACTCCTCGTGAGTCCCCCCAAAACCGGACTCTCTTAGTGAGCACCCAGACTAACACAGCCGTTTCTCTCTCAAAAACGCTCGTGCTAACTTTCTTTTATTGTCAGCACATTTTTCCCAAACGATTGCAACCTTTTTTTCCATGACGTCCATGAGCGGTTCGATTTTCCCACATGTTGAACAAATTTGCAAGGTTTAATTTTTAAATTTGGGTCAACTTGTGCTTGGTTACTAAACCGGTTATCGGCCGACCATTTCTAAGAATGCTGCAATTTTATGTCTTTTTACTTCTTTGTGACATCCCCCCTCCTTTTAGAAAAAACTGGCCCCCGGTTTAAAACAAAGCCAATCCACCAAAAAAAAACTCTATCCCTGAAGGGGAATGTCGATAAATTCAAATTCAAGAGCATACGTCAAGGCGGTTCATAGATAACACAGTAACTTGACGCTCTAAGAAAGGACGCTTAAGTGACGTAAGAAAAAATGCAAACGTACACTTGTAACTATAAAGGCGCATACCAATCAGATAGTTTGTCAGCAGATAGCAGTCAGCAATTGGACTAGTATTTGTGAGGGAACATGCAGGGTTACTAATTTAGATCGGTAGTTTAGTAAATTTTGGCCACACCCGTCGAAGATATTAGGGGTTTTCTAAAAAATTTTGTATCGGCCCAGTACAAGGAATTACCACCCTTGTTGTCCTAAAAGAAGCCACGGGTACGCACAGGTCGCCCAGTACCCCCTGAAGTACGTTAAATTGGTTGGCAAGATAAGGTCCTCCTCTATAGTTAAGTTAGGTAAGACCCATGTTTCGGAAACTTCCTCAAGAAGTTCTGTATGTTAAAACTCGTTGATAAATCTCTGTTAAATCCGAACTCAATGCTAGCAGTCTTCACGTATGCAGACTCCACTTATCAGCGTTGGTTCTATTAATAGCCCAAATTTTATTCCAACCCATATAATAATGCCACTTTAAGTTGTTTTAAGGTCAAATTTTAAGGTTCCTAGGGGAAGGTTTCTTGGCCGACGCTCGTAACTCGGGTTCTGATTAGTCGGAGTGGTAGATGTGTTTTGTTTATGTATCGAGGAGTCAAGGCCATGCATACGAAAGGGAAACACTAAATGTGTGACGTTCGCATTCTACTTTCTTCTCTCTTCTTACACAGATTGCTGAATTAGTCCCTTTTCGGAAGTTTCTGCTCTAAAAACTCACATCAAAAGTGGTGCTGTTAAAATTGATTTGGTTCCAGTTCGAAATAGGTTCGCGTGCCCCTTTTTGGCTGATGAATTAATTCAAATAAGTTAATCCCCTGTATTCACTGTGCTAGTAAAAGGTGTAAGGCAGTGACTGATTGGAAGAATCACCTTGATTTCTAAGTATTATAGGAATCTCCCAGCTTCATTAGACTTTAATATGCTGTGCCCTCAATCCTGATGTCCGATGTTGTTTCCGACGATCAAGGTAGGATCTAAACAGTTTATTCAATCTACAATTGAGAAAGACTGCTACGATTGTTCAGGGACAGTTGCCTATTGCTCAGGGACAATTAGTTTCCAGAATTTGAATTTTACCGCACATTTTACATTACATAAAACCTTAAGGTATTTAAATGTATACTTTATTATTTTTAGATTAGCGATTTAATTAATCATTTTGGTAGCTAGGCACAACTGGTGTGTTTTTTTCATTTTTTCACTGATTTTAGTTCAGGTTAGCCAGGGTTTAAGAATTTTAAGCCTTAGTGTTTTTAGTATTACTCTATAATTAATTTGTTAATATCTATTTCTTATTCTTTTAAATACACTTGAGATTTATAATTTGTTGTTAGTATTTATTTGCAACCTCCATGAAGACAGATAAAGTTAAAAATTGGCAACCTTTGGGAAGTTTCACTAACCCCTAAAGTGAGCAAGTAAAATATTTGAAAGCTCAACCCTTAGTTTGGGATCGGTTTGTGTGGTTAACAAATTGATCTTGAAACAACCCATTTGTTATAATGGTGTTTGTTTTCATATTAGTCATTTTATTAAAGTAGTTAGGGTAATTCTAAGGCACAGAAAATAGGAGTTTACTTGAATCCCATCTTCTTATTTTAAATATAAACCCCCCCCCCATTTTTTTGAAAGCCCTCATTCAGTGAGTAAAGAGAAGAAGAGTAGTAGGTAAAAGTAGAGATTTAAAGCGTAATTTAACGCCCAGTCAAAAATTGTAATTTTTACAATAATTAGTTTCACACGGCTTCTCAGCGTGACATTATAAATACGTTTTGCACGGTCTGAAACCTCATTTCCCCTAGATTAAAGAAGCGGATAATTTTGAAAAAAAATCGACAATATCTTTTTCATATAAGGTGAGAAACAAAGTGGTGCAAAAATTGCAAAATTTTGATGTTCTGCCATTTCGCAATAAACTTTTTTTTCTTTATCGTTTTCAGGTAAGGAGTAAGCTAACATCCATATCCCGGGATCTTATCGCCAGATTTTTTATTAAAGCCCTCTGAATTTTTATACAGAGCGAAACGTAAAATGTGTGAAATTCTTCTTGCTGATATTTTTAAATTGTCGCAATTCGGAAAAGCGGTAAAGAATCCTACTGTATTTTTCTTTATTTGTTGACATATTGTCTCCGGATTGTTATACTCATTCAACAAATTTAAAAATAAGTGCCCTTTCTTTCTAGTATACTGGCATTAAAAAAATACGATACTACTATTGATGATACTCGTGACTTGTAATATCAATATTAAATAAAATAACCTTTCTAGAGGTAAAGGGAAGGTAAGTGATGCCGTCGCAGATAGCCAACGTCAATATCTCGAGACGTTTTTGTCATTTTTTATATTTGATGCATTAGAACCTATACAGAGGGAATCAAAATACTCTTGAAAATTTAGTTAGTATTTTTTTCAAATCGTCATAATTCGCGGACAAGTTGATGAATTATTATTATTATTCTTTGGATCGACAGCATTATCTGCAAATTGTCTCTCACCAAGGGAGTTTTCCAAAAGTGATTACTGAATTGCAGGTACGGACTTGACAATATAAGTATACAGGGCGAGTCATAATTGGTGGTCGAAAATGAAATTTCATATTCTTTGCTCGATTTTAAGGGGGGTCTGTCATATAATTGTGTTACCTATCGAGCTTCGTTAAAAAAAACAGGGTGTGAAATTAGAATTTCAAAATGTATATGCATTGACTATTCCGAAAGCGTAAAAGATATTTTATTGAAATTTTGTACGTTTTGACTGCTATAGGAGGAGCACATTTTGCAATAAATAATTATTTTTATTTCCACCAGTGGCGAGTTTAAGAGCAAGTCGACATACATTACTTGAAAAAAAAAGAGGGACATCACTGGTTTTTCAAAAAATTAAATTTGGTTTTTGAATGCACATTAAAATACTATTGATTTACAACATAATTCAAGCCATAATCAATCGCATATTTTAGATTTTAGATCAAAATGTAAATATTCGGGGCTGTACTACATGCATTACAATAGTTTTTATTTATTTACTCGAGAACGGTGCGTCGTACTAAAAAATGCGAAGAGGGCACTTTCCTGTGCAGTGAAATGGGTATTAAAAAACTAAGTTTTATTTTTCAAAAAATCAGTGACGAGCTACTTTTTTTTCAAATAATGTAAACGACGTTCTGGTAAGCGCGCCACTGGCTGAAATAAACATATTTTTTTTTGCAAAATGTGCGCTTTCCTTAGCTGTCACAACGTACAAAATTTCAATAAAATATCTCTTACGCTTTCGGAATAATTAATACATATGCAATTTGAAATTCTAATTTCAACGCCCTGTAACTTTCTAACGAAGCTCGATAACATAATAGGTAACATAATTGTAGGACAAATCGCCCTTAAAATCGACCAAAGAATATGAGATTTCATTTTCGACCACCCATTAGGATTCACCCAGTAAAATTATTTTGTCAAGTCCGTACCTGTAATTCAGTAATCACTTTTGGAAAACTCCCATGAAGAGAAACAATCTGTGGATAATGCTGTCGATCCAAAGAATAAAAATAATAATCCGTCAACTTGTCCGCGAATTTCGACGATTTAAAAAATATACTAACGAACTTTTTAAGAATATTTTGATTCTCTCTGTATAAGTTCTAATGCCTTTAAAACAAAAAATGACAAAAACATCTAGAGATACTGATGTTGGCTATCTGCGATGGCATCACTCAATTTTCCTTTACCTCTAGAAAGGTTATTTTATTCAATATTTCTATTAGAAGTCACGAGTATCAACAATAATGGTATCATATTTTTTTTTAGTGCTAGTTCACTAAAAAAATTGCATTTATTTTAAAAATTTTTAAATGGGGAACAATCCGCAGACAATATGTCAACGGGGAAAACAAGAGGTCAAATAAGGGAAGACACCACAACATTCTTTACCAGGTTTTCAAACTACGCCGATTTATAAATATCAGCAAAAAAAATTTCACACATTTTACGATTCGCTCTGTATAAAAATTCAGAGTGCTTCAATAAAAAATCTGGCGAAAAGGTCTCGAGATATGGATGTTGGCTTACTCCTTACCTGAAAACTTTGCAACTTTTGCATCACTTTGTTTCATACTCTATATAATAAAGATAATGTCGGTTTTTTTTTCAAAATTATCCGCTTCCTTAATCTAGAGGAAATGATGTTTCAGACTGTGCAGTTCGTATTTAAAACAATTCATTGCTTAAAAAGTTCTAGCTCATTGAAAAAGACAAGAAAAATTGCTTGTGCCGAACTTTAAGTTGAGCAGTTTATTTAAATTCAAGTGAAGCATTTTTTCTACGTCTTCGTTGGCGAAAAGGCGCTAAATATTTTCCAATGGGTCTTCGAATGGGCCATCGCCTCATCCCAGACCCACTATTGTATTTCGACATTTAAAAGTAAGCAATTTACAATGGGTTTCGTGCGCACGACGTCATTTTGCTAGAATTTTAGTACATATAACCTCACTTTAATAATTAATTGTATAATGTTTACCTTAAAATTGGTCTTTTTGCATTAATTTTAAATCCTACTAAGGCCTTTTTGGCGGATCTAAACTTCAAATTTAGTTATGTTGATGCAGAAGAACACAAATAAAATATATTTTTTGTTTTCAACAAATGTAGTCACGTGCCGCACCAAAACCCATTAACTTTTATTCCCGCCAATTTAAATGTCATAATCAAAATAACCTCAAAATTTCTAAACGTCACTCATTTCAGCACGTGGTACGCAGTGAGACCTTTTCGACCATCTGCGAGATTTTCATAACCAACTGGGGATACACTTTCGAGCTATTGTGAGGGCTTGATGTTCTCCGTATATAATAAAGTAATACGTAAATGTTTCAAATTGGTGCGCACTCGTCATAAAACGTCGCTTGACGCGCCTCTCGTGAATGCGACGTTAACTAACAAAGGTGTTGGACGATTGCTCCCACAGCAAGGGGTGAGAAACAGCCCTGGACGCTTATCTATAGGAAAGAGTGAAAGTGAGAATTGTTGGCCAATGGAATTCGTCACCAGAATTTTTTGACCAATCAAGGTTGTCAAAATTCCCACTTTCACTTTCACTCTTTCCTATAGAATAAGCGTCCTGGTGTCATGATTGGCATCGATTTTTTGAGACTTTTATAATGTATTTGAGCATAAATAAACTTCCATTACACAAGGCATAATTATCTCTCTGATCATCAAGCGTATGAAGGCATACCTCGAGAAACTCCAACGTAAGAACTGGAACCGGCAGACAAGACTTCAAACGCAGAGCTAAAAGCTACAGGCCAAACTATTCAGACATAAATCGAACAAGGGTACTTTCAAAAAGTTTGCAGTTTTTATTTGTTTCTCTGTATAGAGCGAGTGCTTTACCGGCTTGCCATCGCCGGGTGGACATTTGGCTTTAAAGTTTCGATATATTGAGGTACGAAATTATCAAAGTGAACCCAACTGATGAGCTTTAGTGGGAGCGAAACGCGATTTGGGGGGTAACGCTCTAATGATCTCGTATAACTTTTCGGTGAATTTTTTCAGTGGGTTATGGAAGATTATTCTTTTGTAATAGATAGCCCTATATACACCGGACACAGCTGTGTCATTCTTACATATATATTAGGGCCAAGAACCAGAAATCAATTTTTGATTTCAAGCTTCATACGCACGAATGTTCTGAAATTATCCTAGATACCAAATGCAGTGGGTTGAAATGCAACCATTTTGCAGTGCTTTTTACTTTACCCTGTATATCTTTAGAAAATATCTTTTGTTTAAAATTGACCTCCCACCGTGATTCTAAAAGAATCGTTCTTTCAAAGTCTCTTTAGTTACGAATTTTGGCTGAAGAAATTCCTAGATACAGATCCCCAAAAGTGACCCAAAATTTTTGCCGTATCGATCTTTTTTGTTCTCATCAAGAAAAAATTTTATAAACTAGCTATACATAATCCCCTAACAGCTAAAATCTTGTATACGTAGATATACTATAGATGTCCTAAGAACGCAACGACATACGTAAATGGGTCTCAACGTTAATGAAACGAAGACTAAGTAAACAGCTGTACTAGAATTCTGTGTTTCCCTCTAGAGAGAAATAAGGCATTTCCACCCGCATTTGTATATGTCAGTCACTCTGGTGTAGAAAAAAATATTGATAACTAAATAATGTTTGAATGAGAACTTGAGGCCTTTTGGGAAATTCAATATTCAAGGTTGCGTATATTTTTTTCTTTTTCTGCAAAAAAAAGATTTGAAAAGTAACAAGATTGCAAAAATAAGGGAATGAGTTATATTTACCTCACTTCTTAATTAAAAAGAAAAAGACCCTATTGAATATTCGCTGATCATTTTATAAATGTCAAGCTTCATTGAAAAATGGCCGCAAATGCGAGGGATATTTGTTAATAAACTTCTTTCTACTCCGGGAAAAATTAAATAAAAGTTAATTTGAAATGGATATCTTGTATTTTTTTAATTTTTATATCGCTTCCACAAGTAAAAAGTATGTTTTAGCAACCCTCTTAAGTCTAAACTGTCTAGCTCAAAGATATTATATTTAAGTTCAACTGATTAGAAAGTTATTTACTAACTATACATACATAGAACCGAGCATAGAATAGTGTCACGAATACTGTGTATGCGATCGTATTATATGCAAAATTAATATTTTTGAATGTGCGTTAATTTACGCTTAAAAATGACTTCTAACTGGGTATCGGGTTGCCGGTAGCCTCCACCGAAGGGTCCTATGCTGATTTACTCACTAAATGGGACTTTCAACACTAGGGGGGTTTATATTTAAAATGATAGGATGGGGTTCAAGTAAACTTCTATTTTCCGAGTCTTAAAATTATCCTAATTACTTTAAGAAAATAGACTATCCGAAAATTAGATACAATTACGAACACAGTGGTTCTTACCTAGTCTGGCAGGTAGAGAAGGACCGTAAACTTGAATTAGCATTTTTTTAAATAATAATTTCTAACAGCTGTAAATAATACAATAGAAGAATACTTACGTAACATTAGATGCCTGTTACAGAGTGATTCACGATGGTGGTACCTTAGACGTATCTATGAGAACGGCTTCGCATATTCATTTCAAGTTTTGTGTTGTGTAGTCACAAATGCGTGTAAACTCTATTTCTAAAATATGTTCACCTTTGCGGTGTTGCCGATTCAGCTGCAAAGGAGCAACAACTTTTGTTTTTTAAATGGACCACCATCTAGTAAAAGTTATTTTCGAATTCCTCATAGATTTCTTTATGGTATCACTTTAACATTCCTATAACTATCTCATGCCGCAGATATTTAATAATTGCATGTTTTCGTAATCAAAAATAGACTAAATAATAATTTAAATCTCAAGACTCGAATGATTTAACGAAATTAGTGTAAGGACTTCGTTAGCCCGAACCATGTACCTAAATACTGTTGATATTGTATCAAAAGACACTAATATAGTACTTAAGGCGCCATCTAGTGTTACTACTGTTTGTTATGTGTTGCCCATACACAGCTCAATAAAGTTAGTCGTTCATGTTTGCTCACGAGACGTACAGCTTTTTACTTGCTCGTCACCCGCGATCCTCGGAATCCTGTTTTTAATAAATACCACATGGGCAGTTAGTGACGAATAGCTGCAGCGAGCTTCACAATTAACTTTCATTCGTCAGAAATCGGTGTATACTTTATCATATCTAAATTCAACGGTTTTTGACTTTTAGACATTTCCTTCATCAAATGCGCATATTCGTATTCCATTTTAATTCAACGGTAGTGGCTCAGGTATCTAGTTGCAGTTACTGGTTGCGAACTTCTGATAGAACAGATATTTTAAGATTTCTCACACCGTTGTCAGTTACCCAGAGTCTTTGAATTTGGTTTTCGTTGTGTCAAATTTACTGATTAACTGGTGTTTCTGCAGATGAAAAAAGATAATAATTATTCTGTGCCGTTATTATGAATTCATTCTTAATTCATGGACAATTTATTTCTGTATACGATCTTCAGGTTTAAAAGCTTATCTTATACATCAAAATCATGTTCTGCACATCTTATGGAAGACTGTGGCTATGCCTGGAAATAAGCCAGTACATTTACTTCGTCGTCTTCATTAGACGTTACAAGTCGTTCTATGTTTCGAGGCTCTATGTTAAAACCATGATTAATTACACATTCTTGAACCCTGTTAAATTTTCTTTTGTCGATAGGTGGTAGCGCTGGGTGTTTCATTGGATTTCCTACATGTTCGGTTGACAATCTTGTTACATTGTCCATGGACTATAAATAAATTCATAATAACGGCAGTAGAATAACTACTATCTCTCTCCATCTGCAGAAACAACAAGTAAATCAGTAATCCATGAAATGTACGTATGTTTAAGAGCACCAATCAACATTAGAAGGGACGATTTTCGATCTAGGCATAAAATGGCACTTCAGTCTTCTTATTTATTGCTTTTCATTATATTTGTGTGAGGATAGGGGACGACGTGAGCTGCCTTGAACGCCAGTATTTCGACACTTCACGAGTTTTTATGTTGTTCTATTATTGTTGAAATAATTGTTGTTCAACAATTATTTCATAAAATAACCGCGCTTTTTTTATTAAATGTGTTTCCGTTATTGTAATTCCGCTATTGTTCCCATTACGAACTGAGGACCCTAGATTAGGAAACGTCGAATGTTGTCGATTTTGCGGTGTGCCATACTGGATGTGAGATTGACATCGTAAGGGAATAGCGTAAAACACCAGGGATAGCTCGTTGAGTCTCGGCGAAGATTACAATCATGGTAAGCAACACGAGTTGCAACGTTCTTGTTAATATTTGTTGGCATCCAGTATTTTTTTTTAAATGTGTTTTATAAAATGTATTGACAGACAACAAGTAATTTTTGATTTGTAAACCACTCATATTAAATTTACAAGCCGCTTAATGTAGCTACATTGAGCTGGGATACCGAACTTCTATTTCGTTTAGTCGTAAACGTAAAAACTTACTTAACTAAAATAATACTAATTATGTAGGTAATCAAAATAAAATGTATTGAATGCAAGCAAACATGCTACAAAACGTAACAATAACAACTTTCGCCTTTTATCACAAAACTATAATTATTATTAAAAAAAAGATTAATTTCGCTTTCGCCCATAATATGACATATTAAAAAACGAGTCTTTAGAAAGTTTCGACAATTTTTTAAGTACAACTTCAAAATTAAGCAAATTAAATCACAAGCAAAACATCCTTTAAATGGGATGCAGCAAACAAAAAGACATTATTTTGAACCTACGACTCCATACCGCCTGCAGTTGAGCCATAATGTAATTGTCAATTACCTACTAGATAAAGTTCTGTTCCTAAGATCCCAAAATTTGCGGATAAATTACTTAAATGTAGACACTTTTTTGAAAATAGAATAATAAAATTGCCACATTTTTTAAATAGGTACTTTACGCTATAATATAAATAGGTAGAAAACTTCATTTTTCCACTAAAAGGTTTAATAGACGACACTATTGGTACTGTTGGAGATTGTAATTTTTTAGCTTTTTCGCAAAAATGTGGTTAAAACATGCACTATTGAAAATTTGGAAGTTGAAAACTTCCATCACAGGCATTGAATTACACTGTTTGTTTCAAAAATCATTTTGTAAACAAAAATTGATTGGCTATACCTCCGCACGGGCATGATGAGATCGTTTAAATGTTGCCAGCGAAATAGCTTTTTGCTTTTTTTGCGTTTCCTGCCAGTTGTATACAGCATATTTCATACCAGTTGTTTAGAAAGAAGCGTATCTGGAGCAATAAAATCGGAGGATTTTTTTTAATACTGAAACTGGCGCAATGATGCCGACAACCGTAAAAAATGTTTTCAAGATAAAATAGCCAGACTAAAAGATAAACTAATCAATCAAGAAAGAAAAATGGCTGGTCAGGTGCAGAGATTAAAAAGAGTAAGCGAGACTCTGAGCAGGCAGAAATGGAGGAAGAGGATGCATTTACAGCAAGCCTAGAGAAAGCCAACCAAAGAAACGAAAGAACTGGTTGATAAAGAAGGCAAAACTTGAAGAAAAGATTCTCGATTTGAACCACTTAAGTAAAAGTATGCAAAACAAGCATTAACACTCTGGAGGTAGAAAACAACTTATACGTAAAATAGCTTGAACAATTTAAGCAGCGTCTGTTTGATCTCCAAAGGACAATTGATAGGAATTGCGACATTAACTGCCAAATTAGAAACAATGTTCTAATGGCCTCGTCTGTTGAGAAGTGCGTACGTTTCTACGGAAATTTGATATGACTATGTAGTCATCTTTGCCAATAATGACTATGTGGTCATTCTTGCCCTTTCTTGCAATTCGAGAAAGGGCCGATCGACCACCGGCGGAAATCTGACAAAGCTTACATTACACCCAATAAAATTTAGTTGTTGTTGGGAGCATGTTCCAGAGTTGAGACCTATTCTAAACAACATTTGGCTCAATCAGAATTCTTTTCTCCAGAGCTTTTACCAGTCGGCGCGTTTTCACCCTTTACTGTTCACAGGTGGAAGGCGTGATGGACTTCCAGAGCAAGAAAGAGCCGGTTGCTTTCATCGCTCACCGATACATGTCGAGCATAAGAAGAAACCGCCCTTTTTATTCCCCCTATCACAAGAACTGTAGAAATACCTTCGTTATACTGCGGCTTGCACCGATCTCCTCCCTTCGATATTATGTCCTAGACACGGGACAGACGCGTGTCAAAGGGCAATAAATCAACCGTCAAAACACTAAATGCTGTGAAAGCGACCAACTACAATTTTATTGTTTTCACCTTCTTCTCTCAAAACTATAGAGTTTATAGACAGGACAGAGACCACGAGGAGATCACTCCGAGGTGGGATGTTCTCATTGCCTCTTCGGATGAGTTGGAATCTAGAGTGCTCAGTGCCTCAGCTTCACTGCATGCAGAGGAGCTGTGGATTAAGGTTTGCGACTACGCTAACACTCTTATTCTGGACGCGGTTTTCTTCTGCCTGATTAGTCACACGTCATTTGTCGTGTCTTGAAATCATGAGAAGCGCTAATCCCAGAGTTTATATGCTCGTCACAGGAGACTTTGCCCTTCCAACAATAGATCCCAACTGTCAGAGGAAGCTGGACGATGGGATTTTGGTTACATCCGGAGCAGGGAGTGCCTCAGGACTCTATTTTCGAACCCGTACTGTTCATACTGTATGTGAATGGCCTTTCCAACGGGTTTCTGGAGTGTACAAAGTAAACAACTTTTAGTGAAATATAAACAGCTGGCATAAAAACAATGAAACGCCTATCAACATGTAATAAGAAGAGAGCTGAGTTCTGCGGAAGAGATAGCAGAGGCATTCGGGACTCATTTCCGATAGTGCTAGTAGAGACCATGGTATTGTTGATGCTTCTGTGGGTGATAACATTTCTCCAATGGTTTGCTCCATTTTCTTATTGGCCCTTTCCAGCCTTCCCGAATGGGATGTAATGCAGGTACCAGAAAGTCGGTTGCGGAAGTGGGACAAGTCACAGTCCATGATGCAACAGTACTGTGCAGATGGCTGAAGGAGTACCTGACCGAACTCCAAGTGCCCAGAAAATGCAAAAAGAACTTCATTTGACGAATTTTTGGGCGCTGCTGATGGCCTTTGTGCCGAAACCGGTCTGCCAATAGAGGACTTTAAAGAAAATTGCACGAAGTATACACTCTCCCACACCTACCTACTTGTTTGTTAACGTGCACACGGCAGATAAATTTGGAGCATCCAAGAAAATACTGGTGGAAGAAGAAAGATGGAAAAAAGAAGCCGACACGTCCAGACATGGTTTAGTTTGACTGCAACTATTTGCATTATTTAGCGAAATTAAAATACTGTCACAAAGGAGCAAAAAGACATAAAAATTGCAACAACGTGTAGGTGCATCGCACCGCTTATTGGCGTTATGGAAATTAAGGTTGCAATCGATTGAGAAAAATTTGCTGACGATAAATAAAGTTAGAGTTTGAGAGAGAAACGGCAGTCCAGTTTTGCGGGACTCAGGAGACCGACCACCATCAGGTACCAGACCATTCTTTGAAAGTAGAAAAAGAAGTTGTTTGGGGACTCGCGAAAGGTGTTGTTCTTGGGCACTCACTAGGAGAAGTCGGTCTAGGGTATTCACGAAGAGAGTCCGGTTTTGGGGGAACGCATGTTAGGGGGGTTGGAGGTCAAAATTACGCCGGAAGAACGAACCACCGCTATCAGGTTAGTTGAGGTTAGTTTAAAAGTAGAAAAAGAAGTTCTGGACTAGCAAAAGGAGTCGTTTTTGGGGACTCACGAAGGGAGTGCAATTTCGGAAGACTCCCGAGAAGGGTCGTTTTGGGGGATTGGTCCTTTTCACCAATATATAGATAGTGAAAGTGCAGAGAGGCAAGAGAACACTGGCTGGCGGACATATGTTGTGAAATCGAACAACGACAGCAAAAACACGACGTACATAACGTACATAAAAAGATCAAAAAAATGACAGGCAGTAATCGCAAAAAGACCTGCGGAATACTGAAAGACAATAACAGCATAATACACGTGGGACGTGACGAAAAAATGAAGTGCTGGAAAGAGTATGTTACAAAACTGTTTAGCGACGAACGACCAGAACAACCCCTCCAAGCAAGTGAGATCAACGAGACGAGTCCTAACATCACTAAAGAAGAGGTAAAACACGCCATCCTAATACATGAGGGCCTGATGATGTACAGGCTAAAACCTTGAAACTCATAGTCCGCGAAGACGGTAAAGGTTTAAGTCGCCTAACAGACCTGTTCAACGATATTTACAGAACTGGAAATTACCCTCGGAATCAACTTTTGTCACTTTACCCAAAAAACCGAACGCGTCCCAATGCGATGATTACCGCATGATAAGTTTGATGTCACAGGTATTAAAAACGTTCCTGAGAGTTATACACACCCGCATATTCAAGAAATGCGAACAGCAAGTTGACGACACTCAATTCGGCTTCAGAAACGGATTAGGAGCGCGCGAGGCTCTATTCTCGCTTAACGTACTTACACAGAGAGCACGCGACATGAATGTAGAAATATACGCCTGCTTCATAGACTACCACAAAGCTTTTGACAGCGTGCAACATCAAACACTAGCAGAAATACTCAGAAAAACAGGTGTAGACGAGGGTGATTTACGAATCATTACAAAACTCTACTGGCATCAGACAGCTTAAGTAAGGGTAAAGAACAAAATGTCGGGGGAGATAGCCAAAACGACAGGGTGGGACAAGGATGCATATTACTCCCGCTGCTCTTTAATCTGTGCTCGGAACATATTTTCGCGGAATCTCTTGAAAACACTAGAGCTGGAATCAAAATCAATGGCAAAACAATTAGCAACATAAGATATGCCGACGATACAATCGTTACTGCCAGCAGCCTGCCTGAACTCCAGCAACTTGTGGATGTCATTATTGAGTACAGCAAGCTTTATGGTCTGCATATAAATATTCCCAAAACGAAACCTGGTTTTCTCGAAGGTGCAAACACAAGCTGCCCTCTATATACATGACAAGATCGTTGAGCAGGTATCATCCTTCAGATATCTAGGAGCACTAGCGCACTAGTGGCTAGAGCAATAGTTGCGATTCGACGAAAAAGATACTATCAGGAATCGAATAGGCCAGGAGGACGTTTATCGACATGAAAAACTTTTTTATTGGGCGTGACCTAGACTTGGGTCTTAGAATCCGAATGCTACGCTGCTACGTGTTCTCTATCCAACTGTACGGCTGTGAAAGTTGGACCCTCAACCCCTCGCTAGAAAAACGCGTTGATTCGCTTTCGAAACGTATCTTTATAGGAGAATATTACGTATATCCTGCATCGAAATAGTAAGAAACACCAAGGTTCTTAATAAAATGCATAAAAACAAGGAACTGATGCTAACAATCAAAGAACGCAAACTAAGGTATATTGGACATATGATGAGGGGAGATTGATTTGAGGTAATTCGGTTGATCTTCGAGAAAAAGATTCAGGGGAAGAGGTCAATACGCAAAAGACAGAATTCCTGGCTCAAAGACTTACGCCGATGGCTCAGTAAAACATAATCCGAAATCTTCAGATCAGCTGTGTCACGTGTAGTTATTGCCAGTTGGATCGCCAACCTTCGAAGGGAGACGGCGCAATGAGAAGAAGAAGCTGAAGAGGAAAGGAGTGTCGTTACGCGGACGAACGATCCCCAGTAGAAGCATACAGTCAAGTTTGGTTTTCAAAGTAGAGAGAAGGCCGGACGCACCCCTTTGTTTCCATAAGTTTTTTTGTGAGAGTTACGAGGTCCGTTTAATTGAGTGGCAGGATATGGTCCTGGTTTATTTAAAAATTAGATAAAAACTACTGTGTATTTATTTGCGTTGTTTATGTAGTTATTTTCGTCGTCGCACGAAGGAGTGCTTCCGGCTAAATAAAACCAGTCGCTTTTTCGAATATACAAGTCTGGCGACAGAAACTACAGGTGTTATTCCCTACTCTGTACGTTGTGAAAGGTCTTTGAATTCATCGTGACGGATGACTTGAGCGGGGCCTTCCGGCGAGTCGTTGCCATTGAACAGCATGGTTTCTGCGAGAGAAGATCATCCACAACCAACGTAGCGACTTATAGGGATATCTTGACGCGCATCCTGGAGGGGGGGGGGGGGTGATCCCGTGCATTCAGTTTATACTGACTTCTCTAAGGCTTTTTACAGCTAGTGACATACTGTTTGCCGGTGTGACGGGATCGTTTTTGGGGTGGACGACTTGTCGGGTCGAAAACAACGCGTGGTGATTTACGGTACACCAAGGTGACGGCAGGAGTTTCTCATAAGACCCACTTTACATCAACCTTTCTTTGTACTGTGTAATGGTACAACAGGATCTTGATAGACTTAGATAACCTGAACAAATGTAAACATATGTGGTTTTATAGATCGCAATCGCCTGTAGTCTTTATATGTACCCTCTTGAATACTACTCTTGAAACTGTAAAAATGTTTAACGACCTGGCCGTAACTTTCGATCGTGAACTAAGTTTTAATCAACACATTGACAGGGTGTCAGCTAGGAGTTTCAGAATGTTAAGGGTATTAGAAGGAAAAAATGTAAATACTTAAAAGATATCAAAGCGCTAAAGACATTGTATAAATGTCTGGTAAGGAGAGTGCTGGTGTACGCCTCTATCATCTGGTCTCCAATTCACCAAACTCACATAAATCGAAGAAAACAATATTTTCCTTGCTCCGACATCTCACATCGTATCCGTCCACTACTGGCGGGATATAGTAGTCTGGAAGTTTGTCGCAATAAGTTTGTATTTTTTGTATAAACTTATTAACGGACAAATCGAGAGCCAAGCATTATTACACAAATTAAACATAAGGATACCCAAGGAGAGAGGAGAAATACTTGTCACCGTCTACTGTTTATTCCTGAACACAACGAAAAATTTCAAAAGGTTTTATTGACAGAAGCAAACAGGAGGTGTTTTACACTTAGGGTAGGTTGGGCCACAGTGAAATATGGGCCACAGTGAGACATCACATTTTTTCTTGTTAATGCAATCGCGATTTGTGCTGCCATCTCTTAAATGAAAGAATAGTTACATCTTCACATATTCAAAAATACACAGCTTATTTCAGTTATTCACGCTGATGCTTCAATGACGTTCGTGTTCTCGGCTGTCGAAAGTAAATAGTTTGTGAACATTGTACTGTGTATTTACGTTTTTAAAAAGCTGAAATTGGTAAATATTTTTTTTCTGTTAATTAGTATAATCATTGAGGTACACTATGCTATATTGGGATTTGCTCTGTTTTAAAGACTTTTTATTTAACCTATAAAATCATTTCGGCGTGAAACATGCCTCATTGTGGCCCATAAATGCAAATTACTGTCTGCATATAACTCTTGCTTTTTTATGCGATAAACTGAACTTGTTACTGCATATCTAACGCATAATAATTGCTCATCGTTCAATCGATTTCCTTTTAGGTGGAACAATGTCAAGGGGACGAAAGAGAATGACCGACAAGGGGAGTTTTCAGAAAACTCAATGAGACAGGCTGTGGAAGCAGTTTTGGAAGGTATATAAATGGACGTAAAGTTTCACTTAGAGAAGCTGCCTTACAATATGACGTTAAGTATCAGACACTCTTTAGATATGTAAAGAAAGCACGTGAGAATCCAAATGTATTTATTCGTATGACGCCGAACTATCAATGTCGCCTAATATTTTCCCTAGAACAAGAAACATCTTGAAAGGAATATATGATAACCTGTTCCAAAATGTGTTATGGAAAATCCACTACAAACTTCCGAGAACTGGCATACGAAATGGCAAAAATTAATGATATTAGAATACCAAACAGTTGGGAAGAGAAAAAGAAAGCATCATTGACTGGATGCAAGGATTCTTAAAACGACATCCGCAGATTAGCATTAGTCAGCCAGAAGGATGCAGTATATCTTGACCAACTTCATTTGACAGACATAATGTGTCAAAAGTGTTTGACAATTTAGAAGCAATCTACAGCCGTTCGGACAAATTTGCCGATGGGTGCAGCATATTTAATCTTGATGAAACGGCAACAACCACGGTACAGAAACCAAAAAAATATTGGCCCCTAAAGGTCAAAAATAAGTTAGCCAGTGTACAAGCGGGGAACGCGGAACGCTTGTTACGACATGCTGCATAATTAGTGCAAGTGGAAATAGTTTGCCACCAGCTATGGTTTTCCCACGCAAACACTTTAAAACGCACATGATCAATGGCGCTCCACCAGGGACTTTAGGTCTAGCCTCATCGAGTGGATGGATGAGTGAGTTCTTTCCCGCAGTGATGATACACTTCATAAGTCATAGCAATTCGTCAAAAGATAATCCATCTGTCTTCATTTATGACAACCATGAAAGTCATCTAACAATTGAAACGTTAAACTTAGCTAAAGATAATGAAGTAACTATAGTAACCTTACCACCTCATTGTAGTAACAAGCTACAACCTCTTGACGTCTCCGTGTTCTATTCATTCAAATCGAATTATAATGCAGCAGTCGACTCTTGGTTGCTTCGCAACCCTGGGACTCCAATGAGTATTTACCAAGTTTCCAGCTGCGTAGGCGTAGCCCACCAAAGAGCTATGACCACTGCAGATATCATATCTGGCTTCCAGAAAACAGTTATATACCCGTTTGAACGTAATGTTTTTTCGGATGATGACTTCCTAACCAGCTACGTAACCGATCGTGACTTCCCAACTGAACCTGGTGGAGGGATGGAAACCGAACATACAGGACCTGAAGCTGCAGTAAGAAAGGAAGAATTTCGGACACCTCCAAGAAAAGCTCCACCAACATCAAGAGAATTAACTCCATCTAATATGGACGAACCGTCAACGTCCAATGTTAACCATACCTCTAGCTCCGAAAATAACACAATATCAGTTAATCAGTTTATTTCTCCAGAACAGTTCAAAGCGTATCCCAAAGCGGGGACAAGGAAGTCGGAAAAGCCACGTACCAAACTCCTAACATCCTAAAACTCCTGACACTCCTAAAAAAAGTTTCTCTGAGGCGAAAGAAACTGAAAAACAACGCAAAATTTCCTTAAAGAAAAGTTCACTTTTACGTAAAAAGAAGAAAGTAATCAGTGACGAATCTTCATCAGAAAATGAAGTTGCAGCTTCAAGCTTTGTAGAAGAGAATTCAGATGAGGACGTACAATGGCCACCGCCATTGGATCCTTCTGGGTTTGAGGAATTGGATAGAGAACCCATAGTTGGTGATTTCGTGCTAGTGCATTTCAAAACAAAAACGGCAGTGTTTTATATAGGACAAGTTACTAAAGAGAAAGATGATGAAAATGATGTTGAAATTAACTTTTTGAGAAAAAGTGTGAAACTTGAGCGTCACTTTGTGTTTCCTGTTGTTCCGGACGTGGCATTGGTGTCCCTAGACAACATAAAGATGATCCTACCTCCACCCACTTGCTTGGAAAAAATAAAAAGACTTCAGTCATCGTACAAATTTGAACTAGATTTCACATTATTCAACATGCGTTAAGAAAATGTTGTTGTTTCATTGTGACCTACTAGCTGTTTCACAGTGGCCCATCAGTGGGCCACAATGAAACTGCTGAAAATTTTTTTTTGTCTTGTTTCCTTTTACGTTTTATTTTGAATGATTCTGAAAATTGCGAATAGGATTAACTTTGGAATATGTTGAGGTTCTATTAGCAGTATTCGGTTTTTCATTTGTCACAGTTGACTATGAAATAATTGAAAACATTTTTTTTGTCTCATTGTGGCCCACCCTCCCCTAGTTATAGGCTACAGATTATTAAAGTTTATTTTGTACTATTTGGAACTTGCTTTGTAATGTAAATATTCCTCTTTTGCATATTTTAACTACCCTTTCTGCGAAAAAGCTGAAAATTTCAACCTCTAACATACCTCGCAGAAAATAATTATTTTTAACTTTTATAAATATTATAAGCTCCGTATAAGTTCTACCATAGCTTTTAGTTTCCTGTAATTTGTGAAGACTGTTTTTCTAATAGAGAATTTCCCCTCAATTAGTGACAAAAGTAGCCTAACGATTATTCGTGTTTATTGCAATGTATTAAATCTACTAGTGGATAAATATGTTATTATCCACGACCGTACTATAATAATCACATTATTCTTGTACATTCTCAAGATTAATACTAATTTTTATTCACTTGTGAATACTGAACATTATTCACAAGTGAATAATGAGTTGTCATGGAAACGAAACATGTGGTAGGCAATTGGCAACTCAAAAAGTAAACCGCCCTATACGTGAAATCGGTAGTTACCACTGGTTCATTCAAATAATTATCCTTCTAAACTGCTAACGGAAAAGATCGATACAGCAAAATTTCTTGTCATTTTTGGGGGTCTGTATCTCGGAAATGCTTTAACCGAAATTTAAAACCTAAAGAGATTTTGAAAGGTCGTTTCTTCTAGAATCACGGAGATTGATCTTAAATAAGTTATTCGCTAAAGGATATACAGGGTAAAGAAAAAAGCACTGCAAAATGGTGGCATTTCAACCCACTGCATTTGGTAGGTAGCGTAATTTTAGAACATTCTTTGTTATGACATTTAATGGCGTTAGTTGGTATCTCGGGACATGTTCGGCAATTTTCGGTTTTTTGACTTACAAAATAAATTACGGGGTTTTTTCAAAAAGGTGACGCTCTTTTGTAAGCCACCCTGTATCGCGAGAATGCCGCAGCCGATATTGTGCCCTATTTTTGCCTAGGGATTTCCCAGTTAATTTCAGGATACCTTGTATTGTAACTTACAAGAAATTTCAAACTTTCTGTAAACGCCCTGTAACTGATTTAGTAGGCAGAAAACCAAAAACCCGCCGAAACCATCCCGAGATATCGATCACACCTCTTAAATGTCATTACAAAAAGAGCCTTTAAGGCTGCCGTCATGACATCGTAGTAAACAAAATTTTAATCAGTTTTTTTATTAGATTTTTTGCCATCCTTGTACAAAATGGAATAAAATTGTTTTATTAACTATGAGTCTACGTCACTGATTTTACAACCAGCTATCTTTTAGAGATCATTTATTTTATAAAATCGGCTGCGGCATTCTAGCGATACTGGGTGACTTACAAAAGAGCGTAAACTTTTTGAAAAACCCCCGTAATTTATCTCGTGGGCCAAAAAACCGAAAACTGCCGAACACGTCCTGAGATATCAACTAACGCCATTAAATGTCATAACAATGAATGTTTTGAAATTACGCTACCTACCGAATGCAACCATTTTGCAGCGCTCTTTTCTTTACCCTGTATATCCTTTAGAGAACAACTTATTTAAGATCAATCTCTCGCCGTGATTCTAGAAGAAACGACCTTTCAAAATCTCTTTAGGTTTTACACTTCGGCTACGGCATTTCCGAGATACAGACCCCCAAAAATGACAAAAAATTTTGCTGTATCGATCTTTTCCGTTAGCAGTTTATTAGGATGTATTGAGACAAATGTAGGTTACGGTGTCTCCTTTTCATTAAAAAATGTACTTTTCACTAAAAAATACTTAAATAATACTCTAAAATAGAGCCTAAAATGAAGCAATTTACCGTCCACCCTCGTGGCCTTGAAATGAACATGCACGGGAGACTAGACCGTCATCTATCTGACGCATCAAACGTCGTGCCGTCGCACGGTGGGCTATTGAGCAAATCTAAGTGGTCATAATGAAATTTATTTGGTATATTGCAATTTTTAAGGCTTATGAGAAACCAAAATACACCTATCATAAAGAAACTAGTCGATATTTGAAGAAATTTATAATAGCTATTTATCCATAGTCTCGCTAAATAACGCAAAGACAGAAAGTTAATGATTCATGGAAATTTTCGATCAAGTTAAAGACAGCGCCACCTAGCAACGATTCACAATAAGCGCTTGTCATGATGGTGTTTGATTCACTCGTGTTTGATTTTTTTTATGCAATCAGTTTCTCTCAATTAGTCGTTTTTGTAAATTATTCCAAGAGTGAAATTATTGTAAAATGGGTAAGTAACAAACTACAAATTAAAGTGTGATAGGCAAAAAGTATAATAGGGCCACACTGTGCCGAAGAGATCTTTTTATATCACATAGAAGCACAATCAAACTTTCTGAAATTGCTCTTACGCATTTGCGTGTTTTTGCGCTAGTAGCTTGACATCCAATTTTTAGATGCTGTGTACTCTATATCCAAAAGGGAGTTTTTTGTGAAATGGCAAGCTTTAAAACAGCTTGAAAGAAACCAATAAATGTTAGAAATTCTAAAAAAGATCTTTTGTGTTTGTCGTTTGTGTTTTCTTTTGTGTTGCAATGCTTATTTGAAGATATTATTTATGTACTGCACTGTTGTTATCAAACATTTCTTCAAACATTATCATTATTTGTTGTAATTAGCGTCCTTAAGTTGTAAGTTGTTGGTGAAGTTAGCGGGATTAGGTAAATATGCACTTCTTCTTTATTCGAAAAAGGCCATTTTCGAATAAAGAAGAGGTGCATATTTGTCCTAATCCCGCTAACTTCACCAACAATTATCATTCTTATTATATCGTATTGAAATTTGAAGCGTTTTGAAAGTTGAAGGTGTTTGATAAAAACTTTGCGATAAACGCGAAGAATATATTATTCAGTTCTAATTTTAAACAACTTTTTTAGATTCATTCCGATTGATATTTTTGCTCATCTTTAGGCTGCATATCCAGTTTGCCAAATGTTCCAAGTAATTTATCGCTTTTCAAGGCGAAAGTAATGGCTGTTGATTATAAAACGTCATCTAATTGGCTGAGAAATGACAAAAGAAAAATATGGAAGGATTAAATTTATTTGCTTTGTTTATGTCATCCTTTTCTGTCAAAATTTTATAGCCTGCTCGACGACTGAAATTATTACTAAACACCCTTTATTTTTCCAGAATTTATGAACACACAGTTTACATTGATAACATGTAAAGTTATTATTCACATTACTGAGCAATTCCAAGCCCGAAAGCTAATTACAAGATTTAGTCCACTAAGATTTACTCAATAGCCCACTGTGCGTCGTTCGATTAGCGAAACCAGCCGTGATTTAAAAATTGTGAATTATCTTGATTGCACCTATAACGTATAATACCGGGTGACCCAAATCCAATGTACATAGTCCGATCTCAGTTTCTATTACAGATAGAAGTTTGAAATTTGGAACATCAATATAACATCTTGAAACTAAAATTTTGCTGTTATGAAATGTCATACGTCACTTTAGAACTTGTCGCCATTGACATCATCTTTTTCTTTTTAAATCTCAACCTGCATTTTTTAATGCAAATTCGAAATTGGCTCAAAATTGCCTTTTTGCCACTTGGCAATATTGGTAAGTCAATTCGCCATAAATTGACATTTTAAGATAATTAAACTTTTGGGTTACCCCTGGTATACCAGTCGAATTTCGCTATGTTGACCACGATTCCTTTATTGTTAGAATATGCGCATCAAAACAACATCGGTTAGATCATGATAGAACTATGTCTGTTTCACACATCAGTTTAATTTATTTTCAATTTTCACGTTTTTTAAATAGGAGAAAACACATTTCTTTGAACGGAAACCTAAGTTTTTATTTACATAGATTGAAATAGCTGATTGTTGGAGAGATGTTGTACAGAGCAGAAGCATTTCTAATTGCTCAAAATGCCGGCCATTTGCCTCGATACCACGTCTCACATTTTCGGGGCATTTCCTCATGACATTTCTAAGTCGATAGGCAGTGATTTCATTAATGGCCCTACGAACCCTTTCCTCCCAATTTTCTTGATTTGGTGCTCGTGGATGTAGGAAAACCTTGCTCTTCACATGTGTCCAAACAAAAAAATCCAGAGGTGTCAGGTCAGGCGAGCGAGGGGGCCAATGAACCGGTCCAACAGTGCCAATTAATCCAGTTGTTGCCAAAAGTTTGAGAAGAAGTATCCAATTACAATACTGTAGTCTTCTAGGACCATCATCTTCGTAAAGATATTGGTGAATTTGGTATTTATATGGGTGCTAATTATGTTTTCGTGGTACTCTTCTGGTAGTCTCCCTTGGTACACCTACGTCCTCTTGGATTTGCCGTAACGAGATTGTATGATCAGCTTCAACAGATGCTAAAACTAGCACCTCAACTTCTTCATTTACAATAAAATTGTTATTATTTCCATTGTCGTTTGTTCTTAATAGTTCCCCTAGTCTTCTAAAGTAGTTAACACTGGGTTGACGGCGATCTGGATACCTTTCTAAATAAATTCGAGATGCAACGCGGCTGTTTAACTACTACCGTACTAAGTACTACTAAAGTAAAATAAATAAAATCACTTTTAAATAATAATTAGTTTAGCTTAGTTAAATGGTCATAACATTTTGCCGTCAAACGTTGACATTTACGAGAACACCCTTCATTTTTTTCTTGGCTGCCTGCGATCAAATAGGATACACTCCATAGTTATTACTGCCTACTGGGGGTAGGAACAAATTGAATTATCACGAATTTAGATATTTCTATAAATAAACTGTTTTAGTTGTAACGTCACTAGTACTTTATTTAGGAGTTAACATTCTATTTAAGCAATAAACAACATATGTTATCATTCAAAGCATTGCATTTTTTCCTATTTAAAAGACGGGAAAGTTGAAAATAAATTAAACTAATGTGTATCTGTCAAAAACAGTTTTGTCATGAACTAACCGACGTTGTTTTATTGCAGAGACTCTAACAACAAAGGAATCATGATCAGTATTGCGAAATTGAACAGGTATACCGGGGGCAACCAATAAGTTTAATTATCATAAAATGTGAATTTATGGCTAATTGACTTATCAAAGTGCTAACTGTAATGAGTCGTTGGAAAGGTAATTTTGAGCCGATTTCGAATTAGCAAAAGAAAATCAAGGTTAACATTTAAAAAGTAAAATTTAGTGCCAATTGCGACAAATCCTAAAGTGACATTTGACATTTCACAACAGCAAAATTTTAGCCGCAACATGTTACATTGATGTTCCAAATTTCTAACTTTTATCTGTAATAGAAACTGAGATCGGACTATGTACATTGGATTTGGGTCACCCGGTATTTGAGCAAAACCCGGAATCTTGGTCGTGGATAAAGTATAGTATTCTACTCGCATTTAATGAGCGTTATTCTCTCGGGCAACTTGTGCCACATACGTACTATGGTATTTTTTCAGCATTAGAGCATTGATACTCAGAGGTGAGTGTTTTATTAACACGATGCTCGCGACAATATTTTTGTATATCTTGATAAATGATACATATTTGCAAAGTTCTCTACACAAATACCTAATTCTAACTGAATATATCTAAAAAATCACTATTTTTGACCCAATTATTACATGTAACTCTGCAAACCAACTATATCGAGTTTACAACCTCGCTAGACTTTTAAAACTAATTTAAAGTTAACTGTGTTTGTTAAAAACTAATTCAAAAAAATAAAACAAATAACAAATGAGCAAAATAACGTTCTATCAGATTATTGCAACCGATTACAGAGAATAACCGAATAGACTTCGAAGCATTCAAACAAGAATCCCATTCATGAGATCTTATCAAAGCTTCTCTCTTGAAATAACATCTTCATTATTACAATTATAACGAAATTAAATAACAGCAGCAAATACGTCCGTAAACTCCCATATCTAAATCTTCGAAATTTACTGTCTTAATCATCTAAAAAAAAAACATTTAATTCACTTGATAAATAAAAGACATCCGAATAAAAAAAAGTAAAGACTAGTGTATAAAAATATTCCTCTGTAACATGTGTTTTTTTGTTAATTTAACTTTCGAAGTATTGTGAGAGTATTAGAAGCCCAAAACTTAATATCGCGTAAACGCTGCCCGGTATGCTGGCCAACAATTGATATCTTTCCTCTGAAAAAAAAATATATTTATTAATACCTTTGATAAGTACGTACCAAAAACAAGTATTGTAGGGTAGTAAGTAAAGATGTCTTAATACGGGATAAGTAACACTAATAAGGAAAGCTTTAGTTTCTGAATCCAAACAGCCCATAAACTGGGCTTAAAAGATGGTATTATAGACGAATTAAAACATGAGTCCATTCCGAGGTAGCAATTTCTGAAGAAGGTACGAAACAGAAATAAAAAAAAACAGAAATAAAAAGAAAACGTTACGATTTTCTTATTTTTATAATAAAGGTCCAAAAACTGCTCAATAAGATTTTTATTATACAGGGTGTTATTTTAAAAACTTTTCACTCTTAAAATATTCCGTTCCGTAAATAATATACAGGGTGGCCCAACGAAAACTTTCCACCAGGGTTTTCTGGCCTATGAAGCAGAAGACACGAAAAGGCTCGGACCCCGAAAAGGGGGACATATTTTTTTGATGTAATTATTGTCTTAAAGGAAACCATGAAGCTGGGGTGACTTTCACCCAAAAATTTTAGATGCAAAGGGGTGTCAGTTATACATCATTTTGAAGGGCGTTCAACCAGCTTTTCAGTGCCGCATCATTTTTAAAATTTGAATTATTTGTTCTCGAGAAAACAGGAGCAGGAGACAGAAAACTCGATTTGACATTAAATTAATTGCAATTTATTAGTTGTTGAAAACGACCACTACCGACCTCCATACAGTAGTAAAGAGATTGTTCAAAGTGCATTCGAACATTTTGCAACATTTGTGGAGTTATAAGGTTATACTCATTTACAATACCTTGCCGCAAGTCTTCAAGTGAATCCGGTTGTGTAGCATAAATTTTGAATTTCAAATGACCCTATAAAAAAAGTCCAGCGGGGACAAATCAGGGGAACGTGCAGGCCATTCTGTAGGTCCTCTTCTCCCAATCCACCTTTGAGGGAATGTTTCACTTAAAAACTGCCTAACAGGGGCGGCGTAATGCGGAGGCGCCCCATCTTGTTGAAAAATTATGTGTTCTTCACGGTGACGGTCATCGTATTCGATTATTTCTGTTAAGGCTGGATCAATGGCGTCTTCCAACAAATTCAAATAGACCTGTCCGTTCAAGATTCCAGGTAAAAAGAATGGATCGACAATATGATCTTCGAAAATTCCTATTCAAACGTTTGGCTTTTGTGGATGTTGCGTGTGAACTTCGTGAAAAAGCATTGGATTGGTTGACGACCAATAACGGCAATTATGGCGGTTGACCTCACCGTTCAAGAAGAAGGAACACTCTCACAGTGAGAGTAGCAAATGTTATAAAGGTATTTGAGCAGCTGTATTTTGAGCAGCTGTTATGGTTGTTCTGCTTTGGCTGTGATACGGTCTACGTCTCCTCCATTTTCCTAATACATTCGCTTTATATACGATATGTTCTGAGAAAGCCATTTTGAGTCTGACGCACAGGGAGTGGCAAGTGATATATTTTCCTGAGGATGGCTCTGTTTTAGAGCCGAAACGTCGACGATTATAACGGTTCAGATCCCGTAGTCGTTTTATTGATCCTTACAAAACTATCCACCCTACGTTATAAAGGTATTCCGGATTGTTAACAATTCGTTGACTAATGATCTCACAAAATTCTAAACGTCTATCGAAATCACCTTCGTTTAATTCCTGCACTAATTTAATTTTATTAGGATGGAATTTATGTGCTTTTAATATTCTCTGGATGCTTGTACGTCGAAGGTGCATTTTATAATTTTCTAGTTCTGGTAGTAGGTTCCATCGCGACGTGTCGCAAAACAGCTATTTCGACTGCTTCTGTTCTTATTGCTGGATGATGAACAATTCGGTTTTTATTTCCTACACTTCCAGTCTCTTGAAATTTGGCAACCAGATCTCTCACGTAAGAATGGGATACGTTCATATCAGGATATTGTTCATTAAACAAATTTGCGGCCCGTCTAGCACAATCGTTAATTCGTAAATAGAGCGAAATAATGTTAACTCTTTCTTGAATACTGTGAAGCATTTTTAAATGATAGTGTGTACGAAAGTAAAAGACAACTACTAAACTACAAAACATCAAAGTGCAGGTAGGAATAATGCAATAACACTTTCTAAATTTACATTCCGTATTAGTGTTGTTGAATTCCTAAGATAGCATAAAAACCCTTTTTTCTCGAGAACGGACCATTCAATTCTAAAAAGTTACGTGGCATTGAAAAGGTAATTTAATGCATTTAAAATGATGTATAACTTGACACCCCTTTCCATTTAAGATCTTTAGGGTAAAAGTCACCCCGGCTTGGGGTTCATCTGGAAAAGCTATAGATATCAGAGAAGCATGTCCCCTCCAAATTAAAATTGGCGGGTCTGGGCGTTTTCGTGTTTTCAACTTCACAAGACAGAAAACTTCGGTGGAAAGTTTTCGTTGGGCCACCCTGAGTATATAAATATAAACTAAGAATCAATTGAAACGATACACCCCAAATTATAAATTCAATTTAAAACTGTGTATCTCTAAAGCCACTCAACCGATTTTCCTTGGAGATGCCATTTTGGTAAGGAAACCAGGCAAAATATCCAAAAAAACACCAAATGTGTCTCAAGGTATGACGCGTCTCTACATACTCCCGCAGCAAAAAATGGTCTGAATTTTTTTCCCGTCAAATTATTTGCTCAAAGTTTTTACACAAATGCATAAATTTTTGTTGAACCCTGTATTAGGAAACCTGCAAAACATATAATTCAGTACATAACCACTTAAAGGAGTCTATACATGGATCTTACCAAAATGGCATCGCCAACGAAAATCGGTTCAGTGACTTTAGAGATAGACAGTTTTAAAGTTCATTTAAAATTTGGGGTCAGTCGTTTTAATTGTTTCTTAGTTTATATACAGGGTGTTTGGTAAGTCGACGCATTCCTTCCAGGAGGTTGCACTACAAGTAATTCTTGATATATTTCTTTAAAACGTTTAGTTTCTGATCTACAGGATGTTGAAATTTCAATAAAAAAAAAATGCGAATTTTTTAATATTGCTGAAACCCTTTGGAATTTTAATTACATTTTACAGACATTGACAGTTAACAGCAATACGTGCTTTGTGATCAAAATTTTATTTTTAGTTTTTTTTAAATAAAAACTGAAACAGACTATTTTGAATAAAAAAATGTTACGCCATTGATTTCTCCCAAATTAAAAATAATTTTTCAAGTTCCTGTTCAATCTAGAAGACAAAAAATTGCACGTAACCCATACGTGAAAGTCAAACGGAGTTAGATGTAGGCTTCTAGCAGGCCATACATGGGGTCTCCTCTTCCCATCCACCGATTTGGAAATTGCAGATCAAGATACTCCCTTATAGTTTGTCGATAATGAGGTGGTTAATAAGGAAGTCTTCGTATCTTTGAACATTTAAGATGTCTGGCAGAAAATGTGGGCCGATTAGTTGATCGTTTATTACATCACACCAAACATTAACACTGAATCGTCTTTGATAATTACGGTTTGAAGCAAGACGAGGATTTTCCTCGGCTCAGTAATGAGCATTATGGTAGTTGGTAATCCCTTCTCGATTAAACTTGGATTCGTCGGTCCACAAAATTCTACTGAGAAAAGTTGCGTCTCCCATCTCAGCGTTTAACATAAATCGGCAGAACCCCATTCTTCTTAAAGGATCTTCAAGCAAGTCTTGAACTGATGTATAATGCTACGGATGTAATGTCTCTTTGTTCAATGTCGTTCAAACTGCGATATTATAAGAGGTTCAGCCGCAACGCGTATGCTCGTCGTCGGATCTTCCTGAAAAATCCTAAGAATGGCTTCTTCCTCATTAATGTCGTAACGTGTAGGAGCTCCCACGTGAAATTGTGTGCGGTGTACATTTCCTGATTCACTGACCCTTCGATAGGTGTTTGCAAAGACACGGAAATTTGGAACACGCCTTTTTGGAAATCGACGTTGTTATTTGCGACGCGCTTCACCACTATTTCCGTCGCAAAGTCCATAAGTGTAAAGAGTATCTGCATATTCATCATTCGAAAACTCGGTCATTTCAACAAAGAAAACTCACAACTAACGTGAACGCCGAAATTAAGTAAAACGCGTTGACAATCAGTTACTTAAACGCTCCAAGTGACAGCAATTATTAATTCTGTCAGTCAATAACAAAAGCGAGCGCAGAGCCAACTTGATTCTAATTCAAAACCCGATTACGTTTTGCAATAAATCGAATTTATCTTTTTTACTCAGAAACTGTGCCTCGCACAAAAAAAGTCAAGAGACGGATTTTGCTGTCTTCTAGATTGAACAACTTGAAAAATTATTTTTATTTAGGGAAAAATCAGTGGCGAATCATTTTTTTATTTTAAATAGTTTAGAGACGTGCCTGTGACTGGTGATACTGTAACGGTTAAAAACTGTCGCTAGAATAAGTCCTGCAAATGCGGATATTTGTCAATTATTTGGGGCTGAAACGTTTGTTGTTCTGCTCGAGTGTAAAGATTTGAGGTTGTTTATTTACCTTTTTTTTACTACTTTTTTGTACTTCGGTTTCTTGGCCGGAAGTCCGCCATGTTTGAGAGGTCTTTGCAAATTCTTTGCTTGCACCTAATAGCCCATTGTTAGCTGTTCGTAAGTCAAACGTTATTTTATGATAATATCACTAGATGAAATGGAAAACATATGAGACAAACTTAAAAGTGGTACATTTTGCTTATTTTCTGAGGAGTAAAAAACGCCTTTCGATGACAATGAGAGTTGTCATTCGTCAATTGTTCGTTGCGCGCTGGCGCTCTCGACCAATATCTTTTCCCCACCTCCACCTTTTATCTATTGAAAATCGGAATATTGGTGAAATTCTTTCTTTCTGGATCAAGACACGTGGAAGACACCACTCATCTCTTCGCTGCTACTCATTTCGACGTAAAAGTGTAAACCACTACGTGGGATTTAGTCGATTTGTAGTAGTATTTCAACTTCTCTTAGTTGTTGTTAGTTTTGTGGTCACTCGACCAGTTTTTGGCACATTTTTGGATGAGGGAAGTTGAACCGAATTTCGGGATTGTGCAGCAAGAGGTAAGTTCACGTCGGCCATCTTCTTGGTTAAGGGGTTTTCTTTTCCTTCCACTGAGCCTTTTGTATTTTCTTTCTATAACAGTTTGGGCCTACAAGCAAAGCATTTGTCAACCTATACTACGATCCAGGGCCACATAAGCCACTGTACCACGTGTCAGCAAGGTTAATGTGAGGGCTGAAAGCAGCAACACCACGTGTTTATTTTGTTCTGTTTTTGGAAACTCTCGTGGTAGGTAGAGGTAATTATTCATTAATTTATCTATGTTTAGAGTTTTATGATTTTTCTTTATTTGTTGGATTTTTCCAATCCAATCTGGGGTCATTACGGGGTTAAATTGTCTGGGTGGATTTGTTTCAATTATTGAATAACTTTTGTTTATTTTATTTATTGATTTTAAGTTTACAAAGTCCATTTGATGTAAAGAAGTTCATGAGAAAAATTTTCCTGTCACTTTATTAGTTAACTTATTATTGTAATCGCTTCGTGAAACTTACTTTTAAATGAAAAATTAACTAGGTCAAGGGGCATCTTAGTAAATAATGTCCTTTAGTATTTCCAAGGAGCTACCAGGCACCATTATTGTTTCTGAAGGTTAATCACCACATTATTGTTACCGAGAGGTGCAAAACACCACCTTATTGTTCGAAAACCACCACTATTGTTGTAAGAGGCAGACAGCTACCACCATAATTTTTAGAGGGCCAATAGCCACTACCTTTTGCGTTGTTTTGGACCTAAGGCGCCTATAGCGTCGTGTCCAGCTAAGCAGTCGTATTTAAGTTAACCTGTTTTTTTTTTATTGTTACGCTTGGTGATCACCACTAGGGCGATATTTTCCAGACAATTGTGATAAGTAGAATTAAGGAAAACCTTTCACTCATTGACTTGAAATACAATCATCATATTGTACAACATTGATTTCGTTCTTTGATATTATAGGACATAAATTAAACTTGTTAGTTTTATTTTGTTTGCAAGTACTATGGGTATTTTGGAAGACGCTAAAGGGAACTGATCAGCTACCTAACAGCGTAGGATTTTTCCAATTTAATTGATTAAAATTGGTGGCGCCCCAAACTCACTTTACCGGCCGGTTTTGTAGCACTTTTTGTTCCTAACCTGATACTTTTCCCTGAGCACTTTTGAATATTCTAAGATACCTTTACTGAAAGTAAAGTGTTACAATACTGAAAACAAATTTTCATAACAAAACATGTATTGGTGTTAGCTGTCAAAGCCTGTAAAATTGCATTACAATATTCCGTGTGGTTTCAGTAATATTAATAAATTTGCATTTTTTTATTAAAATTTGAACACCCTGTAGATCTACATGTTTTAGAAATACGGTTTATTAATAAAATATATCCAAAATTACTTCTGCTATAACGACCTTCAAGGAATACACTGACTTACCAAGCACCCCGTATAAAAATCGAGAGACATGTCATTCTTATTTTCAAAAGGAAAATTTTACTAAAATTTCTAGCTTTTGTACCTAAACACCTAGGGACTATATAATACCCTTAGAATCTTAAATAGTAAGGAAATTACCATTTAAGGAAGGATTTACTCTTAGAAAGCAGAGCAGAGTAATTCGCTTTCCAATAATACCCTAATTTATCATTTTGTGATGACTAGTTTGGCTGTTATACTCGTATATTTTTGAGAGTTTTACAAGCCGTCTCATGTCTCACCCGGTATTAAGCCGCTAAGGACGACTTTTACAATATTATCAGTAAAACTTCAGTTTTACTGATACCTAAACAATGCGATATACGTCATATCTGGTATTTTAACTTCAAGCTGAAGTTTTACTTGAACATGTAAAAGTCGCCCTAAATAGCCGCTAATTAACCAAATTTCTCAACATACCTGTCATGATGGCCGATTTCTTAGCTGAAACCCAACCAAGTGAGCGCTGTACTGCCATTTTCCATTTGGTGTACCTTATGTCTCTTTCTGTAAAACAAAGCAGGTAATTAAATTTCAAACTCAGAAGGATGCACGGAAAAACGTTAGGGAGAAAATACAACAAATACACTACCCGCAGCCAGAAAAAGAATTTTATGTGCCATTCATATATACAGGGTGTTTCTTAATAACCTTCTAATATTTAAGGAGGTGCTTGACACCATTTTATAGAAAAAACGTTATATGAACATATATCCCAAGCGTCTTAACTTTTAGATATAAACAGGGTGCTAAAGATTTTCAAAAATGTTTCTTTTTTATTACTATTTACACTATTACTCTAGATCTTTTTGTGACATTTGCTACATACTTTCTATTCATTAAGGGGCATTTTAACATTTTACTTCATACTGTATCATTTAGAACACTTTTACGTACTTGATTTTAATCCGGTAAATAGCTTTTTACAGGATTGGATATCGTAAAGAAATTTTACAGTATTGAGTACCGGCACATCTTCAATAAATCCATTGTATCCATGGTAACCTGTACCGGTACTTGTACCCGTACCGGTACAGGATACCGTAATGAAACTATTTGTCAAATTAGCGGATTTGTCAAAAATATATTCGCCGCGCATAAAATAATTTTTTTCCTGTTTTTAATAAGAATGAAGTAAAATGTTGTACACCATACGTCCGGTAACGTGTTACAGTAGTCGTTTCGAAATTCCAGACTCGGCTAGCGCCTCGTCCGGAAACATCTTACTCCTACTGTAAAACTATATTTACCGGACTTATAATGTAAATAACTATTACATGAGTGTGACAGTTTGGACACGAGCCGTACGCGAGTGATACAACGTCACAAGAGTGTGAAGAGTGATTTTCGTACGTGTTGCACACTACACTTTTTCTACGACTGCGTTTTTGCGTCATAAATGATTATTCGTATTTTAAAATATATGAAAGACGTGGGTAAAACAATTAGAAGCGTGTGCAAAGTGAACTTTGCACAAGCTTCTGTATGAGAGATTGCATGTGCACTTTGCATTACCAATATGCGATTTTCAACAGTAGTTAGTAGTGCGCATTTGTTAATTTTCGAGACAGTCGTAGAAAAACAATTTTATTAATTTTATCAGTGGCGTCCGTTTGGGTTTGCCTTGAATATTACTGAAGAAAAAAACGGTACGCCAACGCTTTTTGTTATAAAAAAAATATTTTTGGAATCCTCATTAATTTCTAAGCACAATTGATCACTTCACTTTTTTTCCACTGACATGGCATGGTTTTCGTTTAAAAAAATTAAAATTTTCTTACAAATTTTCTTAAAAAAATAAAGTTTTTCTGCAAGCTCAGATCCCGCTAAATTTATCTTTTTTTTTAATTAATATCAGTGATACTGCTGTAGATATTGCTGTGAACTTTGGTACACACAGTAGAACAGTAGTAGTAGTACAACAGTGACGTACCATTTTTCACTTCAATAATATTCAAGCCAAACCCATACGGACGCCAGTGATAAAATTAATAAAATTGTTTAAAGATCAGAAAATGCCCCTTAAAGAATCAAAAGTGTGTACCAAATTTCCCAAAAATATCTAGAGAAATACCACAGATATTAATAAACAAATATTTTTTTTTCAAATATTTAGCACCCTGTATTTTAAAAGTTAAGACTGAAGTTTCTTATCCAAAATGGGTCCAAGAATCACGTCCTTAAATATTAGCATGTTATTCAGAAACACCCTGTATATTATATACAAAAAGGAGCAGTAAAAATTAGTTTTATTTTCACGTGATATTGTCCATGTATTCATACTTGGCCATTAATACATGCATTTCATATTGTTACGCCCGACCGTCGGTCCACAGAGATTCAGGCCGAAGCGGCAACGCCGACCGCGACCCCGGGAACAAATCTAGACTAAACGAGAACCGGGAACAGTCGGCTCCATGTACGAGAGTGTGTTCAGGTCGGGTATATAAACCAACAAGCCCCGCGAGACGGAATGGAATAGATAGCGCAGTGTAGTAAATAAGCGGATAAGCGAACAGTCTGAATGGTTAGTACAGAGTAATTTTGTTTTAATCGTGTTGTAATAGTTAAAAGTATTAAGCAGAAGCATCTATTTTATGTTGAGTGTAGTAGTGTCTGAAAATTAGACTGAATTGGCAGCATGTAGAGAAAGAATGCCGACGTTTCGACTAAATTTAATCTCCAAGGCTATATTCTATGAAAGAGCATTCATTATATACGAACAGTCCCTTTAGATCTAGAACAGATACTTTATTCAGCCGAGTAACAATTGTACCGCTTCGGTAGTATACTCTGTTCAGCGAGGGTTAAATATTACGTCATACAAAAAAAAAACGTCTGTCTCTGATAAAATGTCAGTTGAACTGGTAAAAAATATGGTATTTAGTCTTCAAAAATACATCAAATAGAAACTTACCTTGAAAACTGCATCTACTGGTAATAATGCTTTTCGTGCCACTTTTTCTCGCTGAAATTAGTCAATGAGTTTTAGTATCAAAATTTTCGCTGTAGCGCCAAGGCATTTTGTAACCATTTCACAAAATTTTAGACTCTTTTGCCGGTAACGATTAATCCAGAACTTCTTAATTTTGACATTAAGTGTCAAACCGACTTTAGCTGGTGGTTTTATTATTAATAAGAAATAATAATACGCTTGGTTTTTGGCGATCTTTTTCTAATGAAATGAGATGAGGAATGTGACGTCATATTGAACCCTCGCTGAACATAGAATAGGTCGATATATCATTGATAGTATACCACCGAAGCGGTACAATGTTTAGAAGAAACCCTCAAATTATTCCAGTCAAGAATCGAAGAAGGATACTCAAGATAATAATTTAACTTTCAGGGAGAGCTAAAGGTGCAAAGCATCAGTACAGTGGCTAGACCTTAAAGAGCGTGTAAAAAATTTAGGTCTATTCATATTGTGGTGTATGGTACCCTACAATAGCGTTTATGTAACGTCATGTAAAATAAAAAACCTATGCAAATAAATTAAATAAATTGTTAAGTTTAGTTTATTTTATACCCGACATGTAACTACATCATGTCCAAAAAGAAATGCGTTTAAAGTTAAAAAAAATTCAGATCAAACTAGCTACATATAAGAGCTACGAGTTCAGTCAAAAGTAGGTTAAAAGTCAATCTATATTTTCCAATAAATTAACCATATATTGTTACTCAAGAAAAAATTAAGGAAGACATTTCTGAATTTATGCTACTATGTTAATTTAAATCAATCGAAGGTTTTAAATTCATATGGATGCCGTAAATCTGAATACATATAATGTCTAATTTAACCTCCTTCGCATATCATCACATAAAATAAAAAAAAACGGTTACCCTATATTATACACGTTTTTAACAAATAAGTTGCCTGAGAGAATCAAGTTGCCTTTGATTTCTTCGTATAATTGTTTTTTTCTGCAAACGTTAGTTTACTTTTCCGCGAGTTGCCTAGGACAGCAAGCGAAAATGATTTGTTCGCTTGCTGTCAATAGCAACTACCACCACTCAACCGAATATTTAAAACGTCATTGTCACTTTGATTTAAATTCTCAGATTGTGTCTTCAGTTATACTCAGTTGTGATTCACATTATTTGAAATTGATCGTTTGCAGAAAAAACGTTGTATGCATTACGAGCAAAAAGTAACTTTTCTCGTTGTTCACTCTCTCGAGTGAAATTTTTAAAAAAAAAATTGTGGAAGCGCTAGGCTGTTACATATGCATCTTGTGTCAACCGGTATATTATATAGACTATAATTTCTATATAGATCTGAAAGCAGTAAAAAAAAAGGTAAATAAATTAGAAGAGATATAACATCAAAATGACAAATAAGGGGAGAAAGAAAGAGTGAATAGAAAAAAAAAGAATCATCGCAAATAAATAATTAAAAACGGATGAAGAGTTAATGGTAATATAAAGTTGGTTGAATTTGTTATCAGGCAAGTGACGATATTGCCCTTTAAGTGTTTATTGGTAACAAAAACCGGAAAATGGGTTGAAAAGGAAAAAATTAGCAAAGAAAGGACATAAAGCAAAAAAGTACAGCAATAAGAGCGATCAAATAGCTAAAACAACTAAATAAATAACTTTGGAATTAATTAGTACAAAGAGAGAAATAGAAAGGAAGAAAGCGGGGTGAAAAGATACGCAAGAAAAACTAGAGTCACGTAGAACATAAATGAGGGATAAAATTGTGAGAAATAAAAATTATGCAGAGAAAAAGTAAAAATGAAAAGGAAGAACCGCAAAAAAGAAAATTAGGGAATTAGAGTGAACAAAAGAAAACCAGGTTAGAGAAAAGATGCGGCTTAAAGAAAGTAAGGATTAAAACAAGACAAAATAAAAGTGATAATAGAAAGGAAATTAGAAAAAAAAAGAAAATATATATGACAGAAAAAAAAACGTGGTTAAAAAATACAAATAGAGTAAAAGAAGCAAACTCTAATAATACTTTTGGAAACGCAAAAGTTACTAAATTGAAAAAAAATCAAAATACGTCACAGATTCAAGATTAAATAACTGAAAGTCTGTGCAGATTGGGAAGGTTAGCACATAGTGTAAAGTATTATTTTTCGACTTCACTCGGTATCCTCCGGTATATTTACCGCATATCGCAAGGTTTTGTGTGAAAGCAATCTGGCAACTGTGTAGGAATAACAGTAAACAATAATCATAACCTACAAGGTTATGGTCAATATATATCGGTTATCTATTATATTATGGTCGATAATATATCGGTTATCAATCAATGTCACTGCCAGTTAATCATAACCTACAAGCGGTTATCAATCAATGTCAGTGTCAGTTATGTTATACAGAGTGCAATATGTCTAATTTCCAAGGTTAACGAGATGCAGAAAATACTGGAACAGTTATACAATATTTTCGAAAAAGTTAATTTCCTAGAACATTTTACCATGAAAAACATTCCGCGTGATGTTTTTATTTAACGCTCCATTTATGATCGATGCAGTAAGATCATAGCAACTTATTCATGTGCTAAAAATGGCTTCTACATGCTTTAGATATACCAGGGGTAAGGAAAATAGTATTAAACTTTTACCACATTTTCTAATCTGACAAAATATTCACACGTGATCGACATTATTATAAAAGTTTTTCTAGTTTTTGAAATTGGCAGATGGAAAGTTTTGGAATCAGGTCTTTACTCGGGGCCTTTTATTTGTTTTCACCGATATCTTGTTATATCTAAAAAATGTAACATTTTTTTTGAAATAAGTCCATTTTACAACAAAAACATTTAAAATGCACTTCTACAGCATGATGTGTTAAATGTTTCACGGTCAATTCTTCTAAATGTCCTCTGTTTAGTAACAGATAATAAAGTTTAGTTGCTAAGTTTACAAAAAAATTTCAAAAGCAATAAAAACCTTCATGAATATTATCGATTATGGGTGTCGATTTTAACAGATTAAAAAATTATGGTAAACAACATTTTTCTTTCCATTGATATATCTAACGGATAAAAGTTATTTTTAGCAGATGAATAAGTTCCTATGATCTTGTTGCACTGATTCTGTATGATGCATTGAATAAAAAAACGTCAAGTGTCTTTTGGGACTTTTTCGAAAATACGGGTTATTTATTGAACTAGGCAATACATCGTAAAAAACCCAAACATATTCCGAGGTGTTTATCATTCTTTATATCAGTGTATCAAAAAAAATAAATTTTCATTTTTTTTTCTAAAAGTCGCGCAAACGAAAAACGTAAGCAAAATTACATCATCTTATTTTCCATCCTGCATAATTTCACCTGAATAACTTATCTTCTTTAAATATACTACGTATATTAGCACAAAGATGCTACTTTGGAAACTCTGGTTAAGATGGCCGACGTAGCACAGTTTCAAGTTTACGCAGACTCAAAAAAGAATAACAAAGATGTTCTTTTGCATTTTATTATGCATCGCGAGTTTCCAGAAAGTACTGTTGTTAGTGAGTGTGTCGCGACGTTCACGATACGTACCACAAGAACGGGGGAAGTTTTTCATGACACCAGTGAGTTTGTGGAAAACATCACAGAGCCGTGCAATAAATTAGGGTGCATAACAATAAAAACCGAATTACGTGTGGCCAACTGTGAAATAATTTCATACACTAAAATTATGAATCAACTAGAGAAATGTGTTGAAGACTTAGAACCAATAATTTCGTTGCTGAAAACTGCGAAAAGTTTTGAGGTTAAGCATACCAACGGCGAGGTTGAAGTAAACAAGGGCCCCAATCTATCAGCTCGGTCATCCAAGGACTATGTAGTGGATTTGCGGGCCTCCAGTACCGCTGAGAGATCCCCTAAACAGAATTCACACAGCGGTGACACATTCCACAGCAGGCAGGACGGCGTCGCTGGCTCTAGTCGTGGCAGCTGCGACAGAGGGGAGTACCGTCCTCTTTATCTGGTGCCCATTACAATGCACGTACTAGTATTGTCCGTTCGGCGAATACTGAGGGCCTAAATGAATTCGCGCGAAAATGGGATGGATACACGTCTCGAAGTGCAAAAAAGGCTCGACGACTGAGGGATTAACCAAATTTTTGAAGCAGAAATATCCCAAAAAAGATTTCGATATTGAAATGGTGTCGAAAAATGACAAAGGAAATGTATCGTCTAAAGTGGGTGTAGACTACAACCAACTAGACAAAGTAATGGTGGACAGTTTCTGGCCTAAGGGAATTATGATAAGGCCCTTTCGATTTCAAAGAGCCTCCAAGAGAAGGCTACAAACACGGAAGGACTCGGCAAAGTTTGTTTAAATCTGAGACTAGAAGCCTAAGTAAACTTGTCATCGCTCATCAAAATGTTAGATCGATGCGCAAGTGCGTGCATAAAATAGAAAACTTATATCTCAGCTTTCTGTGGATGTAAGTGCATCACTGAGCACTGGTTGAGTACTGAAAAGATTCAGCAAACGGGGATGGCGAACTTCAAACTGGTGTCTAATTTTTGCTGCCCCATGGTATAAGAATTTGGTATAATGGAACATGGTATAAGGCTTATACGGTGGAGCTACTCCATTTTTCCGTTCCTCCATCAACTGTCGACCAAGGCATGATATAAGTGCTGTGTCTAGGGAAGGAATTTTCGAGTGTGCGGCGGCGGAGCTTATGGGTAAACAAAGAAAATACATTTTTATTATTGTATATAGACCTCCTAGAGGAGACTTTGACTTATTTTTAGAGCTACTTAATAATGTATGTCAATCTGTGTGTAATGAACGTGCTGCGACGCTTTTATTTTATAATATTAATTTACTATCAAGGGTTATTGGGAATGTTAAGCACTGATTAGTTGCACAACCGCACAAGGGTTCAAACACTAAATCACTCCAAAATTTACACTCTTAACATTAAAACTTCAACTCCTTTGAGTCAGCTACAACACTATGCAACAAATGCCCAAAAAAATTTTCGACCAAAAAAAAAATCCAAAAAAATATTCCAACTATAGTCCAAAATAATTTTCAGAGAATGCAACAAGTATCAACTATCAAAGTATGCACTCAATGCACAAAAAAAAATTCTTCAAACGTCAAAACTGCATCAATAGAATATTCGAGTCCCAAGTAAAATATGAAAAAGGCTTGACCTCAAAAAAAAATCCTAACTCCCAAAAATCCAATCAACAATCAGTAATTGGTTAGTAATTCTTCTGAACAATGAACAATGTTTTAAAACGTCTGCCAACGTTTGTTTTAAGGGCCCCACGTTGGGCGCCATAAATTTGTGACGCTTTTATTTTATAATATTAATTTACTATCAAGGGTTATTGGGAATGTTAAGCACTGATTAGTTCTTGTTTGTTAATTGGAATCTCTGGAACTTACTAGAAGAAAATCGTTACTTAATACCTTACTTCAGAAAGAGCGAAAGGAGGTGAATAGTAAGTAATCGAGCAGGAGCACTAGCGGGCCGCCAGCAACAGTGAAGATGGGGTAGGTTCAATACGATATTAGTTGTATTATTTTATATCCCGATAGGCGCCACGTGATTTCCGGAAGACGCCAGGTCCTGAGAAGGATGTTATGCCATACAGGAATATACCAATCACGAAATATATCCCTCTTTCACTACCACTTTCCTAACTACTCTGATTTAAATTTACTTTTAATAAAAAAAATGAAAATAAGAAACTATAAATCTCAATTATCTGCACCAGTCAAAATCCGCATGAAATTAAAGCAAAACTGTTTGAGGACAAATAACACTGTTTCTATTGATAGATTGGTTAACAAATTAAGGAAAAGCAATTCAAATAAAATTTGAAATGCTATAAAGCAATTAAACACAAAATTTAAGGTAATTGCAACATTCTCGAATATATGGTGAAGGAACTTTATGTATTAATGAATATGAATTATTACAAATCAATACGGCTCTCAATAATCAACTAATTAGGGACGGAGCTCAGGGTTTATGGCCATAAACTTACACAGGGTAGCTTCCGTAGCTTACCAACTAATGACTAACGCTGTAATGTTAGAGTGATTATTGAATACCTGATCAAATCTAACGTTAAATACCTGAAAATTGAAATTTACTTAATAACGATAAATACTAAAGTGAGGAATCACGAGCCCTCAATATCTGTCCTCAAAATTACACAACACAATACGGTACAAGACATAAAGGGTGCGGTACATAAAAGATTCGTAACTGTACAGACGTAGTGCTGTCTAATACCTAGCAAAAGTTAATTCTTTATAAATAAATTAAAGTGTGTGAAGCACAAACAAATTGAAGATCTGAGAGATCTTACTACTCAGTAAATTGTCATAAAAATTGATCAAAAAAAAAATAACAAGAATCACTTACTTGGGGCCTCGATACTATCAAAAAAAAAATACTACTTTAAATGGTTATGGTGAGGCAAAAAGTAAAGTTAATAGTTCAAATTGATAAGATAAAAAAAGTTACGATAGACGGTTCAACGCTCAGCCACTATCGTCGCCCATTTACAACATAACAAATTGGAAAGCTCTCACTCTAAACTATCCCCTTATCGCGGATCAGGGTGGTCCTGAGGAGCAGCTATCCGAAGGTCTCTGATGAGGAGCAGGCCTCCAGGAACGGCGTGGATGTTCCCAAAAAATGCGCCGACAAGGCACGTGGACGGCGGAAGAACGTCAAACGTAGAAGCCCGTTAATAAGAAAACGTGGACGTAGCAGAAGCCCGTCACAACAATAAAAAAACCCCTATAGAAACACGTGAATTAGCACGGAAAACTACAGAATATTCCATTAAATGGAGCTACACATACCTGCAAGGTTGACAAACGGGGCAAGGTGATGACGTTGGCGGCGTGGCTTGCTTTTTATCCCTCCAAGAGGTAAAGGTAGAGCGGCGTAAATCGACAATAATCCTCTCCACGAGGATCCGGAAAAACTTCAAAAAGCAACTACCATTTGGAATATGCCCTGGTCTTGATCCTCCAAAGAGTATTGAGATGAAAATCACTCAAAGTAGACCACGAGGACACTTGCAAATCACGGCCAGCACGACGGGATTCTGGCTCACGCACCAGAAGTCAGAATCAAAAAAAACTCCAAAAGTCAATGTCCTGCCCTTTTATACCCACGAGTGACCTTCAAAACCCTTCCGCAATGATGCCCAAAATGCCAAAGACAAATATGACGTCACGAAGAGTAGCCGAAAACAAACAGCTGAAAATAGAAAAAAAAAAGGAGACAGAAGAAATGCGGAACAGCAAAACAGGAAGAAGTATCCCATTAGTAATGGCCAATTAGTCCAACCTCAAGGAAAGTAACATCAATCTCCACGAAATCAAAACTGACAATAAGTACCTTTTAGTACTCTGGTGACGTCAGAATACGGTATGGGAGAATTGGACGATGACAGACGGCGTCATCCATCGAAGGGAACGCTGTCGGGAGCTTCGCCGATATCGCTCGGAATATGAGTCTCTCTCGCTCTAGCTCGCTAAGATGTGGGAAGATGGTCTATGTCCGGGGCGCTCGGATGTAATTACCGAACTTCGCAATTGCCGCAATTGTCAGTAAGTGACAGTGACACTATTTGGCAATTTTGCACGATTTTATTACTTAACCCCACTTCCAAACATCGTAACATAAACATAAGCAAACGAACCCCCAATCCAGATTTACAGAAAACCTACAATAACGATGGAAACACACACTCCTGGCCGATTGGCCATGGCAATTTCACCACAATCCTTCGATCCTCCAAGCCCAGGAAAACAATAAAAATAGAGGTAGGTACCATCATGAAAGGGTCCCCAAACGGGAAAACTCAGCTTGAAATTCCAGCTAACAGGCGACACCTTCCACTTATAAAACAATGTGAGCTAATGCCGGGCTGTCCACACTCTTCTCAACCCAGAAAGGTAAACTCAGGCATCATGAAAACAGAACGTAATAGAAGGCAATACATTCTCAGTCAAAAAGGGCAGATAACCAAGGTGATATTGGAAATTACTGAACTAGGTACACAATAAAACTCTGACCTAATGGGCGAAAACCATAATTACCCCAAATAAGGTAAGTGCATAAATTTCACAATGTTACAGTGCACTGCCGATTATTGCGGTCGATTTCAACATTAATATTTTGGATAGGAAAACCGAACAAGGTCACATTTTTTGCTGGGTCACTTAGCAACGTATAACATACATAATCTTCTACCGGGTGTCCAGCAGAACCCTGGACATAGGAGATTAAGATGGGAAATCGGTTTTTATTTTTTTGCGCCTGTACGGTTGATTTGATTGAAAAACTTTTAAGAGTAAAGTTGTAGAGCGTATGGTCAGCTATCATCCTGTAATTTTTTCAATGCCCCAGTTTTGGCCGCTTTTTGGAAAAACGCCTCGAAAAGTGCAAGAATTTGAATTTGGCGCGTCACCCCCGCCCTGCATGTGCAGTGTCGCCAACATAATAATTTCTTATGTCAGAGTCAGAGCCGATTTTCCTTTCTTATTTATTTTGAGGGGCTATCATGTATTAATTAACGTGATTATGCAGTGAAAATTAAACGAAAACGATAATGTTCTTAAATCATACGGTAAGTAAAAGTTACGTTTATTATTATCATAATTAGTAAAAGGAAAATCATCCAATTTGTGTATGGCTGGTTGTCTAATTCATTTTAGATTAGCAACAGACAACGGATCGACGATATGTCTCTTGTCTTTGTCATTGGTAAAGCTAAAAGCTAGGTTAATGTTAAGAATTATTAAGGACGGCGAGTTGGGTGGATACATTTGTTGAGCAAACCAAGAACCAAGCTTGAAATGTGATTGTACTCTACAACTGAGTTATCGTGGAATTGGCGAAAAGAAAATACGGATTGGTGGCTCTTAAAAGAACCATTTAATTATATACTACAAAGAAAGTGAACAACCACCCATGTGTTTAACATCAAACACAGAGGTAAACCAGAACAATAAACAAATAAATAAAATACAAGACTAGATGTGGCACATCAGAGAAATTGTTCAAAATGACCACCTTCTGCAGAGGTACAATATGCAAGCCTATTCTCAAAATTGCGACATGTATTGTCCAACATCACAACCGTGACTTGACCACAAATTTCTTGAATGGCAAGTTTCAGCTCTTGAACATTTGCATATTGTTTATTTCTCTGGTAGAGACGATCTTGAATGAATCCCCAAACAAAAAAATCACAGGGATTCAAATCCGGAGAGCGAGGTGGCCAATTAATTGGTCCAAACTTTCCGATCCACGTATCACCAAATGTTTCATTTAAAAAACGTCTATTTTGCAGTGCAGTGTGACACGACGCGCCATCCTGCAGGTAAAAAAACCGTTCTAATGGCTGGATGACTTCTACAGCAGGCAAAATGTCATTGCGAAGCATATTGCCATATTTGTTGGCGTTCAAACAGCCATCAATAAAAAATGGACCTATAACATGGCGCCCCAAAATGCCGATCTACACGTTTACAGTTGCTCGATGTTGGTCCCGATTGTCATGCACTATATGTGGGTTTTGGAGTGCCCAAATCCGATCATTTTGTTGATTTGAAAAGCCGGTCAATCCAAACGAGCATTCATCCGTGAAACAAATGTTTCTAACAAATCTTTTTTGGGGGAAAAGGTCGGTGGGTAAGAGTTTTTCATGGTTCTCCTTTTTGTAGCTTTTAAAACCTTCTTTTTGCAGATAATTATGGATGGTCGATCTGCTAAGTCCAGTTTCTTGGCCAATCTGTCGAATACTCTTGGAAGGATCATCGATTACTGTAGGAAGAACAACAGGTTTTGCCACATTTTCATCCTCTGGAGCTGCACCAGCTTGAAGTCGTCGCTTGCGCTCACAGGAACATATCGGGTTAATACTCCCAGTTTCCTCAAAACGAGCAACCACCGCCTGAAGTGAACTGCGTGCTGGTATTGGTCATTCAGGAAACAATGCAGCAATGTTGTCTCGAATTTGAGCAAAGGAATTACCAGCCCAGTATTGTTTTAAAACAAGTTTTCTCTCCTCAAAATTCATAACTAATGAAACATTTAAATAAGAAATAAGAAAAATAAAATTTGATACTGTATCAACAAAATGGTTCCTAATTTCGATGTTCAATTTTTTTTGCTGTCAAAGTGAACAAATGAAAATCAAACCTTTAATATCAATAAATACAAGCTTTTTGTATACATTACATTTTTATTTCGGGGAAATTGTGTGTGAAAAAGTGGATGCAACAAGTACCAAAATAAGTATATTTCCATAATCAATCTATACATAATCTATCCATAAATAAATTTCTATACATAAATTTCTTAACAGAAGAAATTAACAAGTGGACATGAAAAAGAAATGTAACATAAATTTAGGTAATAACACAGATAACAACAAATATTCCTATAAAAACACTATCACTTTTATTAAGATTGGTTGTTCTTGGTGCTATTGGCACTATAATCTCCAGATACATAGATAAAACATGAAAGAAACTGCTTTTAGCAGATGAAACATCCATCGCTATCTGCTTACTGGTCTTGCTTGCTTGCTATAAACATTTGTTCCACCAATGAATGTTAATTTGGATTAATGGTCCCTCAAATCAACAAAATAAATGAGTTTGGACTCTCTAAAATCCACATACAGTGCAGAACAACCGAGACCAACGTCGAGAAGTTGTTAATGTGTGGATTGGCATTTTGGGGCGCACTGTATTTGGTTTTCCAATGAGATTTTGTCTGTCATAGAAGAATCCAGCACTTAGCAAGGGTTTTTTACATGCAGGATGGGGCCTCGCGTCACACAGCACTGCAAATTAGACACTTTTGAAGCAAAACATTTGGAGATAGATGAATTCACCTCAATAACAACAACAACAACAACAACAACAAACACCCATAATTGGTGACAAGAGACAAATTGTCATGTCACTGTGGTTGTATTCCTAAACTAAAACGAATTAGACAACCAGCCATACACAAATTGGAATGATTTTCCTTTTACTAATTATGATAATAATAAACGTAACTTTTACTTACCGTATGATTTAAGAACATTATCGTCAGGTTTTCGGTTAATTTTCACTGCATAATCACGTTAATTACTACACGATAGTCCCTCAAAATAAATAAGAAAGGAAAATCGGTTCTGACTCTGACATATGAAATTATTATGTAGGCGATACTGCACATGCAAGGTGGGGGTGACGCGCCAAATTCAAATTCTTGCACTTTTCGAGGCGTTTTTTTAAAAAAACAGCCAAAACTGAGGTATTGAAAAAATTACAGGATGATAGCTAACCATAAGCTCTACAACTTTACTCTTAAAAGTTTTTCAATCAATTCAACCGTACAGGCGCAAAAAAATAAAAACCGATTTCCCATGTTAATCTCCTATGTCCAGGGTTCTGCTGGGCACCCGGTAGAAGAATCCACTAGGGTGACAAAAGACAGTTCGACATGCATAGATAATATTTTCGTTGACAGATCAATACGGACCGAATTCTCGATGAGGGGGAATTTTGCCTCTGATCACAAAACGCAATTTGCATGTGTTGATATGGAGACTATCGTGGATGACTCCCGCGCTCGGCTGATGCGTCATTTTTCTGATGATAGCGTGGCCTCTTTTATAGCTGATTTATCCTTGGAGAATTGGGTTGAGGTTTTTACTTTGAGGGACACTGATGAGATGTGGAACTTATTTATGTCCATATTCCTTTATTATTTCAATTTACATTTTCCGTTAATGCCGACACATAGGAAAGAAGGATCCCCTTCTTGTCTTCAGTCCGAGGAAATTGATAATTTTCTTGACCGCCTTCCCACAGCGGATTTCCTAAGAGCTTGGTTCCCTGAGTACAATAACATATACTTGGAATTGAAAAGAGAGTATGGCGAATTATAAAAAAATGCGAAGTCCCACTATTATGCAAACAAAATACAAGCGTCCAATAATAAAAGCAAAGCTACTTGGAATGTTGTCCATGACTTGACGGGGAACGGTAGAAAGTATCCAGTAACTGAGGATGAAATAATAAATATGGCAACAAAATTTAAATTTAAACGTTATGCTGGCGATGACGATATTCCTATCTTTCTGTTGAAAAGATGCATTACACAAATTGCATCCCCTTTGCGTACATAATAAATTCCTCGTTTGCGGAGGGAAAGTACTCCAGTAGTTTGAAAAATGCAGTTGTTAAGCCTTTGTTTAAGAAAGAAGACACAAACATGTTGGAAAATTATCGTCCTATTAGTATATTACCATCATGTTCGAAGTTTTTCGAAGGCGTTTTATGATAGGCTTGTTGACTTCTTCTTGTCGTGCGATCTGTTTTCAGATTTTCAGCACGGTTTTTTGCGTGGTAGTTCTGTGGCGACGGCCGTTTTCGAGCTTACGTCGGCCATACTCCAGGCATTGGAGGAGGGAGCGCTCGTGGCTGGTCTTTTTCTTGATCTCTCTAAGGCCTTCGATTGCTTATCTCATGACGATCTTCTTGCAAAGCTGGGCCGATATGGCATTAGGGGCCCTGCATGGACGTGGATGGCTTCTTATGTTCGGAATCGGACTCAGTATGTAACTTTAAAGGGCTTTCATTCTGATAGAATGCCAACTTGTTTGGGCGTGCCTCAGGGTAGTATATTGGGTCCCCTCCTTTTCATTATCTACCTCAATGATTTCCAGCGCGCATGTCCCTCTTCACACTTAACGAACTATGCTGACGACACCAACTTATTGGTGAGGGGTCTAAACATGTCCGATCTTATTGCAACGTCGGAAGAGCACTACTATTCTTTAAAAAAGTGGTTTTGCGAGAACGGCTTAATTCTAAATGCGGCAAAATCGCAATGTGTCATATTTAGGACACACCAAAATAAATTAGATGTTTCCTCTAAACTGACGTTCAGAAACGATGTACTGACTGTGTTCGAGGAGTACTGACTGTGTTCGAGGAGTCCAAGTTTCTTGGTGTATTTACCGATTCCCATATGAAGTGGAAATCTCATGTTTACAACCTGTAAAAGGTGTGGTAGTGGCACGGTGGTATATTTTAGTAATGTTGCTTCTTGTGATGTGGCATAGATATTGAGTATTTGTATTTGCTCTCTTACGGCTAGTTTGACTTGTAATTTTATTTATTTTTGCTTTGACGTATTTCAAACCTGTTTTGTACATTGTTTTGAAATAAATGCTGATTGATTGATTGATTGATTGATTGATTAAAGACAGATCTACTCAAATTCGCACTGTTCGATGAAATCCGTTGGGTCATTTCAGAGTTATGCTCTCTAAAACTTGGGGCAAAAATCGAGTGTTGCAAAACAATTGGCCAGTAGTTTATATCATTTACTATTATGCCTTTCGGATTGTGCAATGCTTCATCAACTTTCGAGCGACCGATGGCACTTGTCTTCACAGCGCTGACTTTGAAAACTTCCCTTGTTTTTGAAAAATATATATAAAAAGTCATTTGTAAATGTGTTTATTTACAAAGTCGTTAAATAAAAAAATCCCGATTTAGCAACAATATTGTTTAAGAGGGCAGCGCTTCCGGTTATACTAGAAGCGAGCGTTAGTCTAAAAACAACATAAAATGTAAAAAGACGGTTAGCTACTTACCATCTTCCGTGGAAGTAGGTAGAAAGGTATCGCTCGGAACTAATTCCCTTTCCTCTGCGTTGATATCCCAAACCTCGATTCCCTTGGCCATTCCAGCTGCCATCGCTACACCCAGTGCGGTAATATCTCGAGAGTGAGCCCTAATGACGGGTATGCCAGTAATATCAGCCTAAAATTCATAAATAAATATGCTTTTTCGATACCTCATATTGACTGCATTGAGAAATGGAATTATGAAAAATAGTCGAAGTTACCTGTAATTGCATGAGAAGATCATTTGTAGTCATAATACCATCTACGTGGAGTTTACTCAAAGGTAATCCGCAATCTTTATTCATCGCTTCTAAAATATCCCTAGTCTGGAAGCATACCGCTTCCAAAGCTGCCCTGATTATATGCTGCTTGGTTGAGAAAGCTGTGAGACCACATATTATTCTAGAATTCAAATAAAATTATTTTAAAAAAATATATAATTATCTAAACTTCTAAACAAAAAAAAACGGAGCGTCCGAACTTCGAAGCAAAGTTAAGAAAAAAAAGTTAAGAAAGTTCACATATCTTGAAATTTTTTTACAGGGGTGACTTTTGTTAAAAAAAAACATTTTTGTACGACCATATAAAAATGGACAATTTTCGTAATATCTTGCCCTAGCCGGAAACGTAATTTTGGCCTCTAGTGAGAGAAAATCCCATAGCGTTAACTTTCGTTTCTAGTGACGAAAGTAAGTTGTTCTAATTTCGCCTGTATATCGCCAATTAAACGCAATTCAACTGATCTAATCTTATCAATCAAATCTTGAAAAGATATACATGTTTTTGTATTTTGTAAAACCGTCAATTTTGTTATTTTCGATCTGTATCCTTTATATAATATTAGTAGAATCTATTGTTCAAACATTTGTACTTTGATCTGGGACATTTTGTGTATAAAGGGTGGGAGATCTTGCAACTGAAGATTCTAGGGACAAAAAAATTTTGGTTGATTGAGCCATATATATACCGTAGTCCAAAAGTTAATAGCGGATAAAAAGTGTCAAAAGTAATTTTTTTTTATTGCGTGATCACGGTATTGAATATTATCATTATTAAATTTGGTAGGCGGGCAGGCTTAAAAGTGAAAAAATAGAATATTTAATCACTTTCTATATAGAGTTAGAGGGGTTCTCCACTATTTCAGTACATAAACTTGTGTAACTTTTCTTATTCTACCCTGTATGTAAAATTTGTTAATCATTAGTTAACAAGTTTTACTGATACAACTGATAATAGATTCTTCGTATGGCAACAAAAAAGGTCTACTTCGCATTCGACATTCGCATTTTAATGTATCGTTGCATTTTTATGTTCGACATTATTAAGCTGGCTTGAAAACAAAATTATCTAACAAAAAAAAAACACTAAACAAAAAAGTTGATTTAACTTATTCTTAACAAAAAAAATAATAAGTATTTTTTGCTCTCGGCGTTATGATTAGGTTTCTTAAGAAATCTTAAGTAAAAGAAGGGTTTTTTAATATCTCTAAAATATTAGTATGAATGAGCTTAAAAAAATTAAATTAAAAAATAAAAAGGTAGAATCTAACAAATTCAAACGCGAACTCAATTATCTCGCCGGATATTTTTCAGCTACACAATTTTGTTTATATTTCGGACATATAAAAATAAGTTCGGAAGGGTGCAATTTCTCTAAATAATGATGTTTCATAGAAAAAAATAGTTTAAAATTGTCAAATACTAAATACTGTTTATTCTTTTCTCTATTTTTTTTAATAAAATTTATACAATACGTTATAGAGATACAAATCTTCTTCCTATGTGTAATTGACAACCAAACAAGAGCTGAAAAATTGTTACTAGAGTAACAAGCGTTTCGTTGGGTCGTAATCTCCAATCAAATTGAAAAATGACAATGCGGAGGGCCAAAAAAGGATATTATTCTTAGAAATGGTCGGCCGAACATCGGTTTAGTAGATACGATAGAGAAAAGTTAGCACGACCGTTTTTGACTGAGAAACGTCAGTCCAGTTTTGGGGGGACTCACGAGGAGTCGATTCGGGCTGGTCTGGAGGTCGTTACGCCGGAAGGACGACCATCACCAGCTACCAGCAAACTGTTTTGTTTAGGGGACTCGCAAAAAGAGTCTATTTTTGGGCTCTCACGAGAAGGGACGTTTTGGGGGATTGGTGAAAAGCGTCAAGAAGGAATATCGTTACGCCGGAAGGACAAACGATCACCAGTAGAAGCACGCAGCCAAGTTTGGTTTTCAAAGTAAAGAGAAGAGCGTAAGCACCCCTTTGTTTCTATAAATCTGTTTGCCGGAGCTACGAGGTCTGTTTAATACAGTGGAAGATATAGTCCTGGTCAATCTAAATATTAGGTAAGAACTACTGATGTATTTCTTAGCGTTGTTTCTGTACTTATTTTTGTTGTCTGAAATTTGGTAAAGTAGGAAAGGTCATAGGAAATATGAGTTTACGTACCCTTCATCTCGGAATTTCTAACGCTAGACTATTTAGCCTGAAACGCCACGTTTTGATTTAAAAGCATACGACCCCTCGGGGGAGGTAACGTAAGCCCCGGTAAAGTGCAGTAAAGTTAATACATCACGAATTTAATTATATATAATTTTAATATCCGAACTTCCCAGCGATAATATGATGATAACACGAACGTTTGATTATGGATAATTTTTTATGCAATTAGGTCATAAGAATGAAACCCACCATTATGTCTACATTAACATACCCTCTAGCATCTTTTCTCCAATAAGGTGCGTATAAACCCTTGAAGGCCGGAACGAAGTAAACATCACCCGTGCTGAACACTTCCTTGGCTAACGATTCCGTGTCCTCGTTTACGTTCTTTATAAAACCCATATTATCTCGTAACCAGTTTATGGCTGCACCAGCTACTGCCACACTACCTAAATGTTTATCACTCAGTAAATCTAAACAACATTTCTCCTACAGTTGGCCGATGAGAAAGAAAAAATGTAGACTTGAATTTTGATAAATGTCCCCAGAGAAGAAATACATAAAGTATCGTAACTAAATAAACTCACCTTCTAAAGCGTATGTTGGAGGTTCATCTCCAAATTTATAAGCCACTGTCGTCACTAAGCCATGCGATGACTGAACCCTCTAAAACCACATTTTCTTAGGATGAAGAGGAACAGGTTTTCAATCATTACTTACACTAGTACCTGTATTACACAGAAGAAAACATCCGCTCCTGTACGTGTTTTTCGCCATACCCTCTCTAAAACAGCTTTGTCCTAACAAGGCTGACTGTTGGTTACCTAAAATCTACAGTGTAAATATAAAACTGGGAACCGTTACGTAAAATCGAAACTTTGGGGGAAAGAATTGCAATTTTAACAAACCAATTCAAAATCACTTCCCAATTTAAAAAAAATGAATAACTCTCTAGATAGGTGACAAAAACCAAATGTTGACGTTTTCTTTAAATCAATTTAGCTAAGTCAATATTGGTTCTAGCTAAATGTTGTAAAAACGATAATTTTATGCTGAACACTCCGGGCTTATTAAGTTTTTCTGAATTTTCGCTACTGAATGATGATATAAATCTTTTTTTTGTGATGGAAAGATAAAAAACAAAAATGTGATTTAAAATGGTCTTTTTATTGGCATTAACTGACGCCAATAAGTGGACGGTTGTTTCCAAAATGGCAGACTTATGGCCAATACTCCTTCATTACGATCATTGTAATTTAAAAATGACACTGTCAGGAAAAATCTGATTAGCCCATCTTATTCAGTGTAAAATTATCTACAACTTTTGCGTCTAAACCATTTCTTAGAACTAATGATAACTCTGCTTAATCGATATGAAGAATTGACATAAACCAAACTTTGAAGATACTACAAGTTTTAGAGAAATTATGTAGATAAAAAGTTGGAGATAATATTTAATTTAAATAAGAAGGGCTAATCACATTTTTCCTGAAAGCTATTATTTCTGAATTATGATATAACCCCCTTGTGATATAACGAAAAAGAATTGTTTGTTTCGTCCGACATTTTGAAAAACAATAGTACACTCATTGGCATTAGTTTAAAGCTAATAAAAATACCTATTTAAATAACTTATTTTTTTGTATCTTTCCATTTAAGAAAAATAGATTTATATCATTAGTCAAAAATGACAGCTGACAGAAAAAATTTGACAAGCTCAGCTAGTTCAGGATAAAATTATCTACAACTTTCATATTTACATCAATATTCCAGAAACAAAAGTGACTTAGCTAGATTGATTTAAGAATCGTCAAAATTTGGTTTATGCCAATTATCCAGTGAGTCATTCAAAAAGGCGGAAGTGGTTTTGGATTGGTCTCCCAAAATTGTAATTATTTACCCATTTAACCTACTACTTCATAAATCAGCTAGTTTCTGATATTTTTTCACTAAACATCGGAAAATTTCCCTTTGTATACAGGTTGATTTAAAAGTTGGGGTTCAGATGCGAATAGGATTTCGTTAAGCAGCAAATAGCCAAGATTATTTTTTTGGTGTTTTCTAAATATCCTTTCACCAGCGAAAAGAGATTTTTGTTTATTTAGCTCTTTTTCGAAATATCAACCATCAACGGAAATACAGGGTGTCACAGTTCAATTAAAAAAATTAAAATGTGTTAATAATTGCTAACCACATGAGATATTTATAAATTTTGTAGGTGTCAATAAGGCAATTTGACTATCGCTTGCTGTAAAACTAGTTGTACTTCAAAATTTGACTTTAAATAACAATTTTTTTAAGTAAAATTAGAAACATTTCTAAAACGTTTTTATTTTATTACTCGTAATTGAAAAAAAAAGCTTTTTAAAATTGAACATAAAATTCAACAATAAATTTTAATTATAAGAAAACCGGCGCATTGGTTTTTGTTAAAAATTTAAACATTTTATATGCGCGCAAATAGTAAAACCAAAAATATTTTATTTATAGAAAAATGTCTCTCTCACGTAGGTACTGACACCTACAAAATTTTGTTTAATAATTATCTCAAGTAGTTTGACAATTATTAATACATTATTTTCTTAAATAATATTTTGACACCCTGTAACCCAAAACGTAAATAAATATTGTAATGAAAAAAATATATGTACGTCAATTATAAATATTTTAGAGGGAGCTGAAGAAGGCTGCATATCCAAGTTTTCCAGTTATTTTCTTACGAGGTAAAATACTAAAAAACTTTTTCAACAACTGCCTTAAAACGGAGCTTTCATATTGCGAATCTTATTTCATCAGGGAAAATAAGTCATTTATAAATCACTTTCACAGTCTACTAAGGTGGTCAATAAAAAGATCTGAACGAACTTTATAGCATCGTATGTATTTATATTATTATATCGTATATATTATGTATTTATATATCTATTTATAGCTCAGTTATTCTATGTTAAGAGGTGAAGATAATCTTTTGTCAACAGATCAGTTTACGTCCTATGCCTATGTAAATTCACACTAAGTTATAAAGAATTGGTGCAGGCCGTCGCAGGCACCAATTCGCCGGACCTTTAGACCGGTTGACGAGACCCCGGCAGAAAATGATTTATTACCTTATTTACGACATTTTTGTTGTTATTTAAGCGTTTAGCGGTATTCCTTCATTGTTCGAGTAATTTCTAATGGGTGCTTTTTTAGGGGTATAGAACTTTGAACTGTGAAATAAAACATTTGTGCTTAAATATGATTTGGTGCATATAGGCACCGCGATTGGCTCGAATGAAGAGCAATCTGGAAGTCCAATTTTTACCACTTTTTCGAGCAGCAGGGGCCGTATTTCGGCAAAAACACGACGAATGTTGGCTTCCAACTGATTTAAAGTCATTGGTTTATTGGCGTAGACTAGGGACTTCACATATCCCCACAAAAAGTAATCTATAGGTGTGATATTACACAACCGTGGAGGTCAATTCAAAGGTCCATTATGCCGTCATCGAATGCTCCCTGCAATAAATTGATTATATCGCGCGCAGTGTGGTATGTTGAGCCATCTTGTTGGAACCAAAGTTCCTCCATATCAAGGCCATTCAATTGGCGAAGAAAAAAATAGAAAGCAAACAAAATTGTCGGACTCGGTTACGTCCAGAAAAACTCACTGTTTGGTGTGCTTGATGGACTGGTGGAATTATTGGCGCACGTTTCTTTAAAGATGATGCCGGCCAGCACGTGACAGTTAACGGTTCTTGGAGCGGAGGAGAGCTTATCGGTTCATGGTCTCTGACTTTTTTGTTTCCCAATTGCATGGCCTTGATGTGAAGGAGCTGTGGTTCCGGATAATGAACCTGTGTCGGTCCAACGGTCGTGTAATATCACACCTATGGATTACTTTCTGTGGGGATATGTGAAATCCCTAGTCTACGCCAAAAAACCAAAGACCTTAAATCACCTGGAAGCCAACATTCGCTATGTTTTTACCGATATACTATCCCAGCTGCTCGAAAAAGTGGTCGAAAATTGGACGTCCAGATTGCTCCTCATTCGAGCCAGCCGCGGTGCCCCTATGCCCCAAACCATATTTAAGCACAAATGACATAAAAATAAATTTCTATAAAACCAATACCGTGGCCGTTAACAAGAGTTTTCTTTCAGTTAAAAGTTCTATACCTCTAAAAAAACCATCCTTAAGTTCTAGAAGCTGAAGGTATAAAAGGCACGGACCGCTGCAGTCTGATAAGTCTAATTCTTAATAGAGGTCAAATAAGCTAAAAGATCAAAGCGGTAATAGAAAGCTGTAGAAGAGTGTCAGTGGTAAATAGTGGATTATTAGTGGTCTATAATAAGTAGTCAATTGACATGTTTTTGTTTGAGAAGTAAATAAATAGTAATTTAATTAAAGTATATTACACTGGAATTATTCGAACCTCAAATTCGCAACAATATTAAGATACTTAAGTTTTCATTTGACGCAAGAAGCCTTTAAAGAAGAGAATTCCCGCAGCTCCAAGCAGCTATCCCGCAACAGTATGATTAATTAAATAGCAATAAAAATGAGAATTTGCGGTATACGGTGTCAGGGTATATAGGGTTCAATAAAACCAATTAGTCTTCTGAAAAGTAACTATATTTTTAGATTAAATTGAAGAAGTAGAACTGGCATTTTATCTGGAATATTATATTTTGTTCAACACCAAAGTTTGGGAAAATTCGGTGGAGTCTGATTAAGCTGTTCTTTTTTAAAAATGCGAAAACAATCCCAGAATAAAAAAAAAAGTAAGACAAATTATGATGCTACTTCGACTAACACTAGATATTGGTAAGTTGTTCCAAAACCGCCTAACCACCACGTATTTTGTTTGCACGAACAAACTGATGGTGTAGCCCACTTAGTCCAGTAATAGCCCACTAATTTATGTAAATTTTTGAGGCCAAGGCGTTGGCTACGGTGAAAACCAAGACAAAGTGCGGGTTTCGACGTGTGAACGACAACTTTGTTATTTGGAGCCCACTTCATCCAAGAAATGTATACCGCCAGGAAATAACAACGAAAGATGAAGAAAAGCATGTTTGGGATGGCCCATCCACAATCGCATTATCAAGATCGGCAGGTTTCTGTAAAAGTACAAAGCAAAACTGTTTTTAAAATGACTCGCACAATACAACACCGCCCGGAGTATACAGGGTTCCGAGCAGCTGTGACTCAGTGCACTTTGCCCCACAAAACGCAGTATCAACACGAGAATTACAGAACTCAAACTCAGCAGTAGCAGAGCATGCTGTCTATCAAGGCCACGATCTTCTTTTCAACGAAGTGGATATCACTGAGATCTTCAAGCACGATTTTCCAGCACGACAACAACTTTAAGAGAGAAAAAGGAAATTACGAAAGAATGACTGATATCAGACTAGAAGCGAATTCAGCGACCTACATCTTGTGCGCCAAAACCCCGAGCCACTCCCACTGCACCCCCACCACTCTAGTAAGATGGCGAAGATATAAATTCCACGGAGCTCTTCCATTAACGGTAGCCGCAGTTGTGGGTGAGACATCAGAAAGAAATCCTACTGAACCACAGCTTCCAATCCCGGAAAACACTTTGGAATATATATAACTATACAGGGTGTTTCTTTTACGTGTTCTCACCATTGCTATCTCCGAAACGGTAAGAGTTACAAGATCGCTTAAATTAGAAAAAGTTGCTTTTTGTTGAGCTCCGTTAAGACTCCACTTCGAGGAGGCCACATTTTCAGTAGTTTCAGAGTTATTTGGAAAAATGTGAAAATGTTTCAAAATTTCATTTTTCTGTAGTTTTAACTATTTCTGATAGAAGAAGATTTTTAATTAGAGTGTAGAGTGTAATAACTTTTCAATATAAACAGAATGGCTTACCGCATAACATTATCCAAACTTTAGTAACTGAGTTGTCACTACCAACTCAATATATTTAAGTACGGACCTGCAATTTTTATATCATATTTCGAAAGCGCTTGCCCACCAAAAACAACAAACTAGAAGATTTAAATCAGTTCTGTCCGCTTTTGCAATAAAGATAAAATTCTCCTAAAACATCAAAATCTGCATTTGAAAGAAAAAAAAACAGTGTTAGTCCTAAGCAATTTTAGCCAAAATTCTAACATAAAGTTTTCCACATTTGAATTTTTTATATGCCTTGGGTACAATTTTTAAGCAACGTTTCACCCCTACTACCCATTTTAGCCGAAAACAATATTTTCGTAATTAATGATTCTTGAAGTTTTCTAAAAGAACTTCTTTTAGAAAAGTTTCCTACATTTGAGACGATTTTGGCCAAAAATTGGAAATAATTTACACTTTTCTTAACTTTTTTCTATATTACAAATTTTTAATTAAATTCAAATTTGATTTCTGTTCTGATTACTTGTCACGTTTCGTTAAATATTTTTTTGTACGTTTGTTTGCAAAGTCATAATTTTGTACACACATTTGCGTGCGCAAAATTGAATTTTGCGCACGCTTACCTTTGGTTATTTTGCACACAATTTCTATGTTGTGTGCAATTGTTGAAATAAACAAAACACCTGTTCTTGAACTCATAGTGACGGTTGCTTGCTATAAAATTTTGAAAAGCCCTCACTGTCAAACGCTTAAATTTATGGGTGTCATTTGCTGGTAGTTTTAATATACTCATTAAAGAAACATAGAAAAAATATTGTTCCTTACACAAGAGCGCAAGACTAACTTTGCGCACTTGTTAGGAAATATACTATTTTTAAACGGTCTAAATTTCAATTTTCCTTGTTTTCATTTTTTTTTATTTTTCACGAGTTTGGACTTTTCTAATGAGTGAGCCCTTGTACTGTAAATTATTTCCATTGAGACAATTTGGGCCCAAAACAGTGTGTTTTTTTTAAGAATAATGAGTCCCGTAATTTTATAAGATCCCGATAAAACAGAAGATCGAAAACGAATCCCAAATCAATTTTTTTGAAAAAATAAAAAATCATATCCGAAAGAAACCTTATTTAGCAACTGTTTTAAAGATTCTAAACAATATGTCCTAGACTGAAAAAACCGTTTTTTTTATTTCTTACTGTCCTTTTATTGTGCATATTTTTCTAATCTGATTCTTTAACATAATTCGTTTAAATTTTTATTCTTTCATATTTTTGTTTTGCATTGATCTAAAAAATAGCACTTATCAATGAGTTTTTATTCTTCTGAAATTAGTTCGAGACCTTATAGTTTTTACCGTTTCGGAGATAGCAATGGTGGGGACACATAAAAGAAAGTCTCTGTATGTTCGAGTACTTTAAAAAGCGGCTGAGCATTAATTTCAGGTTTTCTCTAAAAAAATACAAACTTTATCAAATAATAATAAAAAAATGAGTGAGAGTGATCGAAATTTTAATCTTTTTCGCAGGAAATTCTAGTTTAAATTATAAAAAAACTTTTAAACTATAATTTCCTGCGAAAAAACTAAAAATTTTGATCACTAACATACTTCGCAGAAAATAAATTTCTTCCAACTTTCATAAAATGAGTGATGTTTTAAATAAATCTTGATTGGAAGCCACTGGCGTACAACAATTAAGAAGTTCGTAGGGAGTGACATTGACATTAAAATCTATTTGAGTTAGCTGTCAATTAATTTTATAATTCTATTTTTTATAATATGCGGCTTGTTAAAGGGGTTTTATAAATTTTGTGGAATAAAACTAATACTACTATAAAAAAACGTTTTGTCCTATATGTTTTGCCCCCTTTTTGCCAAGTTGAAAGAGGTGAACACCGGGTGCAGGACATAAACACCACTTCACGTTTGTGAAATTGCCAAATTTCGACTTTCATCGAGGTCTTCGTCAAGGTCCTTTCACGGAGCTTTTTGATAGAGATGACAGGCCTGCGACAAACTTCGCTTATTGAAAGAGCCCATGAGGAAAACCTAAATGTCAAAAATGTGAAGTATTGTTTATATACTACACACGCTACTCACATTTTAAAATTTTAGATGTTTTGCAAGGATTAATATATTCATAAAAACAGAAATAATTTGCTGAAAACATATGCTGTCACCATTCCCAGAAAGATTATTAACAATTAAATTCCACTCAATTTTTAATGCAAAATGTCTACGGATTATCAATCATGATCTCAACAAATACATTACAAACTATTATCAACAAATATTTACTTTAAACAACTTGGGAATATGTAGAAGTTTAAAACTCAAAAGCAACCTAACAGATGATTGCGACATTTCATCCTACGTTTGCCAAATAACTATAAAAGCTGAATGTTCTCCAACTTCTATAGTTATTTCAATTTTTAAGTCAGTTTTCTTCTATATTTTCTCTTAACCGTTACACAGAAACAAGTATCTTCAACTATTATATTATTTTTATTTTACAGTCATTTTTATTTCATGTGTTTTATAAATCCACCTTACTTAACATATCTACCAAATATAAAATAAATCTTTTGAGAAAAACTTGACATTTTAAAAATTACAAAGTTCCACTACTTTTCATCAGACACGCTGTATAGACAGGATAAAGAAGTAGAAAAAGCTTGAAGTTACATAAACAGAAAGTACCTGCATAGGCCAACAGTCTCAACACAGGCAAAGAGAAAATACATCGGATCGCTAGAACTGTGCGAGTATGAGAAACCACAACGAAATTGTTGCCATTAAAATGAAAACTAAAAATATGGTGTTGATAACCTTAAAATCTAGTTTGGTTCTTTGAAGTGCGGTGTGGGTAGGAGTGCTGTACAAATTATTTTGATTTGAGTTTTACTAATGTACCGAAGCCCTAGACTTCCAGAGTTATTTTCAAAACACCATACCTCCTTGACGGACTCTTGTTGTATTACAATAAAAAAATCATTAACATTTCTTTATATAGAATCAAAATTATTCTTCAGGAGAAAAAGGTTATCGGAAGAGAGACAAAAAATCAAATTTTTACGATTACGCAGAACTTGCCGACCTTCCCACGTCTTTTATACGTTGTTTTCAAGGCGATGCTACGCAAATTTGTAGTAGGATTTGTCTTCTTCTTCTTCTTCTCATGCTATCCGTTAACGGATGTTTGCGACTACATTCTTCATTTCATCCCTGTTCCCAGCGGTGTGAATCAGTGTGTGTATGTTGTGCATTCCCGTCCAATGTCTAATATTCCGTAGCCAAGACATCTTTTTCCTTCCTACTCCTCTCCGACCCTCTATCTTACCCTCAATTATCAATTGCAAGTATTTATATTTTTCGTTCCTCATGACGTGCCCTAGGTATGCAGTTTTCCTCTTTTTGATGGTGGTGAACAACTCTCGCTCTTTGTTTACAGATGCTAGCACATCTTCATTTGTTATTCTTGCTGTCCAGGGTATTTTGAGGATTCTGCGGTACAACCACATCTCGAACGCTTCTAATTTGTTGATGGTGTTTACTTTGAGGGTCCAACCTTCCATCCCATAAAGAAGCACCGACCAGACGTAGCACTTCAGGAATCTTAGTCTCAAATCAAGATCGAAGTCCGAGCAAGTGAACACTCTTCTCAGTTTAAAGAATGCTTCACGCGCTTGTTCAATGCGGCATTTAATTTCCAAGTCAGATGTCCAGTCCTCAGACAACCATACTCCCAAATACTTAAATTTATTAACCCTTTCTATGCGCATCATGTTGAACGTTATCTCGGAGTCTTCAAAGGCACTCATATCCTTTGTGATCACTAAAAACTTTGTTTTCTTGGTGTTTATATTGAGACCCACCGATCTACTGTGTTCCCCTACGATGTTGACTAGTCGTTGTAAGTCCTGCATATTATCAGTGATCAGCACTGTGTCGTCGGCATAGCGGATGTTGTTGATCCACATCCCGTTAACCTTAATACCGATCTCTTTCTCTTCCAAATCTTCACGAAAAACCGCCTCGGAGTACAGGTTAAACAGTAGCGGCGACAGAACACATCCCTGTCGCACTCCTTTCTGAATCTGTACGTTGTTAGACAATTCGCCATCCAATTTAATCTGTGCAGTCTGGTTCCAATATAAATTTTCGATGCATCTGATATCCTTTTGATCTATATCAAGGTTTCTCAGGAGTTGCATTAGTCTATGATGTTCGACTCGATCAAATGCTTTTTCGTAGTCCACAAAGCACAGGCAGATGTCCTTTTTGACGTCACAACAGTTCTGGATAAGCACTTGTGTAGCCACCATCGCCTCCCTTGTGCCCATTCCCTCTCTGAACCCAAACTGTGAATCACTAATATCTCTTTCGCACTTTTTATAAATTCTTTGGTGGATTATTTTTAGAAATATTTTTAGGGCATGGCTCATCAAGCTGATGAGTGGGTGATTTTCGCATGTTCTTGCGTTTGTCTTCTACAAAAACAAAACTTCTACAATTTCAGTGGAGTAGTCTTGAAAGAGACGTAAAATAGACGTCGAAACGTCGGTAAGACCTGTGTAACTGAAGAAGTTCTACATCTATGTCTCATCTAACATCTTACGAAGGCTACACCTAAACGCCTAAAGTTAGTATTGTAGGCCTCAAGTCGTAGTTTATAATGGCTTTTAAGATAAAAATAAACCAATTTAAAAATTCGCGTAAAACCTTCAATCTTAGATTATCTTAATACGGGAATATGAACACCACTAATAATAAAATAATCTTTAGTCAAATAAAGTGATGACGTTCAGAAAAATTACTGCAATCAGATTACTGACTACATTGTGATTATGATGTTACATATTATAAATTTCCATGAACGTAAAACTATCTTTATTTTCTCGAAAATTATTTCTATTATTGTTATTATAAGAACTCCCTAAACCTGCTAAAGGAAAACATTTACTTGATTTATAGAAAATTCAAATGTCCTATGAAATTACGACCAGACTAAGGCATATCCGTTTAGTTATTTAAATTTTTCTTCTGTTATAGCTATTACAGTTCCTTCTGTTTTTAAATATACCATATTGGACCAAGGACCGCCAATATAGTGTCTTTCAAAAGTGTGAGAACGCTCAAATATCTCAGACATAGCTTAAGAAAAATTTCTAAAATTTTGTACGGGAGAAACATATAAAAAAAAGTTCGTACCAAGCCATGGAATTTAAACTCTCGTCCGAGATAAGTTCATAAAGCAATGAAACCAGGAACATTTTATAACATTCTCGAATTTTCATTTTTTTTACGAAGTCATCTCAGACTTACTGTTCTAATTCCATAGCTTGCTTGAGATTTTTTTTAAATGAACGCACAGTACTTGTTGCGGTGTACAAATCAATTTTTTTAAACTCAATGCCAATTTTTTTATGCCCCATGGAGTCAGCTCCCCCCCCCCCCCCCCCCCCCAAGCGGTCCAGTAAATTTACGATACGACATTTATTAATTTACAGAATATTTACGATTACGACGATGTTGCCAAATTTACGTGCAGACTGTTAATACTTTATTTAGTGAAATCTGGCTGCAAGATAAATCAAAGCAACACTCACCCCTGATATCGTGATTCCATTTAACGGCCAACCATCGACGATTTTTCCATATACTTCCGAACTACTTCTAATATCCGGCAACAATGATCGAGGTATTTTGAAGGTATTGAGTAACTGTGAATCCCAGTAAAGCGTTTCAATATTCATTAGGAATGTTCTCGAAGCATTCGTGACGTCCGTTAGATGTTTTCCACCTTTTGGTCCTCCAGTTAAGTTCTAGAAAATGAGACAAATTATATGCCTAATGTACGTTAAAAAGCACATAGTAAGTTCCTCACTGTAAAGTTTTGCAAAAAAAACGTGTCTACGACAGTTTTATAAATTGAATTTATGTATAAAAAGAAATTCTTCTCAGATATAGAGGGAATATCATATGCACAAGAAACCAAATGTATTGTTAGGAATTGGCGTCAGGCGGCTTCGATCGACCGCGCCACCGTTAAGACCTCTCGCGGCTCGCAGGCGAGCGTGATTTATTACCTTGTTTACTCAACTTTTAGTGGTATTTAAATGTTTAGCGGATTTCTTTCATTGTTCGATAATATTAGGGAGGTTTTTAGATTATAAGCTAGAGGCAAGATCGGATGCCGGTTAAGTCAGTCTAATTCTTAAACGATTATAAGTAAAGTAAGTAAGCTAAAAGAGTAAAGCGACAATAGTGAGCTATAGTAAAGGATTAGTGGTTAATAATAATGGATAATAAGTAAACAAATTGATGTTATGTTTGCTCGTTGAGTAAATAATAGTATATTATAAACCAAAGTTGTGAAGTACATTATTATGACCCGAACGTCAAGTTTAAATCCAAGACGTGAGGGTCATAAGTAGTTCACAACCGCGGTGTATATACGATTTTTTCCACTACTAGACTCGATACATCTACAACAGAAAATTTCTTAAATTAGTAAGATAGCGCTCCGCATATTGTATTACTAAGAACAGGCGCGTCTTCAATCCATATGGAGCTAATGCGCCTGACAACTGACAGCTTTATTTACCGGTAAATAATCGGCCATAACGTTATCATAGACCGCTTATGTTCAATTGTTTTATAAGCAAAACAAGAAAACCTACTTTATTTATATTAAAAAAAGGTATTTTTTAATTAAAGACTGTTACACTGGAATTTTTAGAACCCCGAGTTCGCAACAGTATTTCAGTACTTTTGAAATCAATCAGTTGATTCCAAAAACTTTTTTCTAGTGGAAAAGTTAGTCTAAAGTTGTCAGTCCTGGTCTAACATATTGTCAAACTAATAATAAAACAAGGGCAATCGAAAATAGAGGCCATGGTCGCCATGAGTCGTTGTGCGATTAGTTTTTTCCAATAGGAAATAATTATTAGATTGAAATGGTATTCACATGTTTATTTTCTGTACACTTCCGTTTTCACACGAATGCTCGGAGGGCATTAGAGTTTTGTTATTTTAAATGAAACACATGTGTATCTTAGCATTTTTTAAATCGTTTTCGAAAGACTGGCGTTTTAAAAATAACATATTCTGAGTTTAACAATGTTTAATTAACACATTGATTTTTAAAAAGGAACAAATAAAAAAAATACATCATATTTATTATCAATTTAAATTTACTTTAATAATATGTGTGCTTTGTGTCCTTTTCAATACACTAGTAGCTGTTTAATTGTCCTACACCCGCTATCTGCAGTTCCATTTACTTTAATCTAATTATTTATTATTTTATTATAAAACTTCTCAAAATATTTAGAAATGCAATTCTGGCCTAGTCAAATTCAAGGTTTAGAGCTAAAAATCAGTATACAACGTCGTAAAACGAATTAAAAGACTTAAAAATCTGATTGTGTTGAAAATCTGAAATGTTTTGGAGATAAAACCAATAGAAAACATCAAAAAACGGCAAAAGATCTAAAGAAGCTTAAAAACCTAATATTTTTCGTTTAATCGCATATTCGTAAACGCTATTTATTCGTCACTCACTTATTCGTAAACGTCGTGAAGAGTTTTAAAACGGCTCAAAACCTTTAAAAAAATAAAATTTGCTGTTATCTGATAAAACTCTATAAAATAAAGCAGTATAAAAAGTCTTCCTTAAAAAACCCTTAAAAATCCGACAAATTCGACACAACAATTGGCTTTAAATCACAACATGAGTCAACATTCAATTGACAAAATTGCAAAGCGGGAAAAATGTGGTCCATATAAAATTTATCTATTGCAAGAACTGAATGAAGAATATTTTAATCGCAGAATCAAGTTTTGTAAAGTGACTATGGAGAAGTTGCGCCAAAACCTTAACTTTGCCAACCATATTTTGTTTTCTGACCAACCTAAATTTTGTTTGAATAGATAAGTGAACCGACACAACTGTAGGTACTGGTCAGACGAAAACCCACTTTGCATGGAACAATTTCCACCCCACGACCACAAAAAGTAAATGTTTGGTGTGGTATTATTGGTGGACATATCATAGGACTACATTTAATAAACCAAAATATGAACTCTGCTCGATATTTGGCACTTTTACAAGAATCAATTGTTCCAAACGTTACGCGATTATTTCCGAACAATAACGATCCAAATCTCCAGCGGAAGAAATTTGTTTTCAGCAGGATGAGGCACTTTGGAATTTTGGAATTGAGATACGGGGTTATGTCTATCAAACTTTTCCTTGTCGATGGATAGGGCGCAAGAGAATTATTGAATGGTCTCCCGATATGACGCTGCTGGATTTTTTTTTGTGGGGTCATGCCAAAAATTTAATTTACAAAATTAGACCACAAAATATCGAAGAGTTTCAGGCAAGGATAGTGCATTAAATTAATAATATGCCTCAAAACATTCTTCTAAATACAGTGCAAACTTTTGTTCAGCGAATTCATTATTGTCAAGCGGTCAATGATAAACTCTTTGAGCACCTTAAAAAATAAGAATTGATTTTTTTCAACACCCGAAAACCTGGTTTCCGGTTGTGTTCAAATTTTGCTTAAAATTGAGAGGAGAATCGAAGTATCAAAAAATATACAGGGTATTCGATTAAAAAAAATGCAATTTTAGTGTGCCCGCCTTTGCGACTAACTCTGTATAATTAAAATTATTACTGCCTAGTAAACTCCATAACTTTTGTATTAAACCTTTTTTCCATAACTTGCATATTTTTCCAGATAATCGACCGTTTCCAGACTTATCAGCGACCCTGTATATTAATCTGTTTGAAGAGCTAGTGTGTATTCTTGTGCTTAAACGCTACATATTTCTATATTTGGTGGCATGGATAATATCACAACTCAGTTTTAAGCATTTCATTTAGTTTTAGAATTGCTGACTTGTGTCAAGTGGTTTCTGTTGTAATAAATACCAACTACTAGCAGTGCAGCCTATCCTATTTTTAATTAATCATGTTGTTATCCATGTGGTCCTTCGAAAAACAATAATAACAAAACAATAAATAACACTAGAAACTAAAATTTCGTTTTTTAGGGTTTAGCTCTGCTTGATCAACGAGAAATTTCTGACATAAACATTTTAGTTTTGAAAAATCAATAAGGCCTCGAAAATTGCAAGAAAACCTCTTTTTCTGGAAGACTAAAGTTCCTTTCCATGAGAGATATAGCAGAAAGTCGTTAAGAAAAGTTGCTTAGAATCAAAAACTACCACAATATATCAAATTTCAGAAACCTACTAGAATTTTTCAACTTTTAACAATTGTTTCAATTTTTTTAGCTTTCCAGAAACATAAAAACTCAACAAGTTAATCGTAAAAATCGCATAAAATCAATGGAGAAATTGAAAAGAGAACATTGAGAACCGAATCCCAAATAGGAAAATCATCTGGTAACTTCAGTTTGATCAGTGACATAATATTCTTTAAGATTTTCCTAATGAACAGTGATTGCCGGTCGATGATATTGAAATTTGGTGTAGCTTCTCTGATGATTCTAACTTTTCATAATGATTATCTATCGTAGTCTTATAGAAAGAAAACTTTATCGAAAAAGATGTTTTCTAATAATTTCCAAAGCATGTTTGATTTTTCAAAACTAAAATTTCGAATTCTAACAAAACGAATATTGGTCTTTGACCCAGCATGGCTGACCTCCAAAAATAAAATTTTAATTGTAATTTTTTACTTTTTACAAGTGACGTTTTACATATCCGTTGACACATTTTTGAAACTGAGAAAGTATTAGTAAAAATAATCTGAAAAGCTCAGGGATCTGTTGCTTTGGACTAAATTCAACAAACGACTTCGACCGCTTATATTTTTCAAGAAATTCAAAAAATGGTTGTTACACTTAAATTATGCCGACTAGAAAAACAAGCGCATAAAATGTTAATTTCAATACTACAATCCCGAAAAATCTCGGTAAACATTCAAGTTAGAAACAATGAACAATGAAAGGTGAATCACTTTGATGGAATTCCTAGACGTATGATGTCAGAGGGCATCGAAATAAAGAAACTGACATAAACACAAAGTAATATATAAGTTTGTACAGGGCGGTTCAAGAACGAATAGAAGAATTCCATATATCCAAAATCAAAGTTAAGAAGAAATAACTGCTACTTAAAGAATATATTCTAGAGCCGCCTTATACAACTATAAAATACTATACACTTATTTATGCGTAATAGATATATGTTCTCAATACATAATAATAATTGAAAATAATGTAAAAAAATAAAATGCAAACATCTATTTAAGTGAGACACTAAAACTGGTGACACTTACCCATAACAACCACGTATCCACAGTTCCGAAAAGGCACCGTTTTTCCTTGATAGCTTTCTTCACTGCCGGCACATAATTGATAAGCCACTTTAACTTAAACGCACTGAAATATGGAGAAACAGGAAGGCCGCATATGGCTTTAAAATAATTTTTGTTATTTTCTGGTATTTTAGCTAATATTAGGTCAACCGTGGAGTCTGTCCTTATATCATTCCAAACTAAAAATCAACAATATTGTAATTATTAATATTTCATAATGTGTAGGTATATGTATTATTAATCCCAGACCTCAGCATTAGATGTTGAGGTTGGGGAGCGAGGGGTTTACTCGATTCGATAAAACGGCAGAATTTCGGCAGAAAAAAAAACAGCCAAAAAAGGACATTACGAACCTAACTAAGGATTGCCCATTTAAAACTTAACTACAAAAAATGGTTTTTATTTCAAAAGAAAGTTCAGTTCCTTGGGCACACAGTAACAAAAAAAATCTTTCATTTAAGTGAAGATAAAATAAAAACCAATCAAAGAATGGTGTTAACTCAAAGCCTAGCAGTTACGGAGCGGTACCTACTGTTTCAGGAGCAAGGTAAACGTCTCGTTAACACAGAGAGACACTACTGCGTTACTCGAAAAGAATTACTGGTAGTTATTAAATCATAATACATTATATGGTTTATTTATCCGCAATAAAATAAAAAAGCACAATGTGATTTTTTTTAAATAATATGTCCATTCTTAACAACTTAGCAGAACCTTTAATGATATTTGCTGTTCTGCGTTTCTGCGATCTGTCAAAAATTGGACTCATAAGGACTGATAATAATAGAGAGTGTACATATTTACCTATTGCATTGTAAAGGGGCTTTCCCGTCGTTTTGTCCCAAACTATAGTAGTCTCTCTTTGGTTTGTGATGCCTATTGTTTTTATACTCTTTGCTGAAACAAAACAAAAATGATTAAGAAATTGCTCAACTAAAAAACACGTTTATTACTTTGATTTTCTTAAAAAAAAACACATCAAAGAAAAGGCGGTTACGTTAAACAGAGTAAAATTTCCTGATGTAACCATCTCCTCTAAAACTCTCCTACGTTATCAGTGTTTTTGTTTTACTTCATTTATATTAATTTTTAGCTACTCAGTATTAAAAAATTGCCATGATATGATACTAAAGTGAGGTCTGTCAGGGCTCGGACTCACTGAACCTTTCACACCTCAACACTGAAAGTAAAGTATTTGAATTGTGAAATTTTTGTTTCAACAGGTGTTCGCTTTCCACTGAGTAGCAGTTGCCTCCTTTTTCTGAAAATGTTTTTTGTCGCTTTTAGTTCAATACCACATGTATATAATATTATGATTTAAGATAATTTGCTATAAGTGCCAATAAAAAGCTAAAATGTACACCTTCTACGCCCTCTTTGTCATTATTTCAAAAGAATGCACAGTAAGAATAAATAGTCATCAAAAAATCACGTAACCCAAATTATTAAAGAGTGCACCCCTCGTAAAAAAATGCACATATTAATCACTTTTAGTTTACCTCCAAGTAATAATTCTAATTTTTACAGAAAACTACACAGTAACAGATTTTCAAGTTACAAGTATTCATATTATCAATTATTTCCTAATTTCCATTCGACAGAGATCAACCCAAACAATTTCCGAAAACAGGTGAATTAAAAGATCGCTTATCTTTATAACTCTTAATCCTATGAAGTGTTTTGTTCATTATTACATGTTTGCCGGTTAATAATAAAAGGGGGTAATATTACTGATGGGTTCATAGCGACTTTTTATGATTATAATTTATATCACATCGAATATATACTAACAATGAAGTCAAATCTTAAATATCAATATTAGAAAATAAATAAAAATGTCCAAAAATGAGGGATTGACCCCGATTGGCAGCTCTATAACTTATAAAATAGGTACCTTTTTTATTTGCACCGAAAGTCGATGCAATGAAGAAAGTTATGCATGGTGTTCGAAAATGGTGCAAGCAACACTTAACGAGGAAGTTCCACAGCTGAATTGAGGCAAATAATTATTGACAATGTTGAAGAAATTGAACAAAAGGATGGAATATTTGTTAGGGTTATATGTGTTACTTGTAAAATAAAAAATCACTCAAAATGAGTCCGTTTTAAAAGTGTTGCACAGTCCATTAAAACTCCCTTTCCAGACCCTGATCCAACATCTGTTAAAATTCAACCTCCCTTGCCCTATTGATCACTGACCATTCCAGTATTACGTCATGTAGTAGTTCGCATCTAGACCTTTAGAGAATTACGCTTTAATCAACTTATTATAAATAAATTTGTCAAAAAATAAAACTACTGACAATGACATTACAAAGGTACGTACTGAACACTGACAATAGTGTGAGAGGTATAAAGCGTTCCATAAAGTTTTTCCAAAGGCTATTATTTGAATGACCCCTATATAATTTTTGAACTGTGTCAATGTTAATGGTTATGTTATAAAAACCGTAAAGGAAAGATTCCGCCAAAAACGCGACATATTAGTTATCCATAAACTGATTTGCCAAAAATATGATTGACAAGATTTTAACCAGTAAATTAAAAGTAGGTGAAGGTAAATGCCAATAACAACTTCCCTACAAGTTGTTATGATGGTTAATGTAGTTTCACTTTAATATCTGCCATCAGTTTGACTTTGAGTAAATCAAATTAATTTCCTCGACGTTGCTCCATTATATTAAAAAGTTTTTATCAGCTTATAAATTTTCTCAAAATCACTCAGTAGCTAGCACATTTAAGAACAGTTTTAATTTCTGTGCCGAACTATCCCTTGGAAAGAAGTCTAGTGTTCTGAGGCAGAGCATTGTACCGACCATATCCGAAGTGCAGATAAACACTGTTCCTGGTCAAATTTTGAAGGCAGTATGAATGCATTTTATGTGCACCTTGTTTGATAGCATTAGTATGTCCCTCCCTTCTTGCAGATTTCTACTGTGAAGAAATGTTAACGTATTGTATATCAGTATAAGAAAATTTGTTGTCTTAAGAATTACTTCTTCCAAGCATTTGACCTGCCTGAAAAACGTAGTAGGAGCTCTAGTACATGGATTTATTATTTTCACTTAGAACTATTATTTTTGGTAAGTTTGGCAACAATATTTTTTGTAATGGCAGCATTTTATAACCTTTAAATTATGCAAATAAAACTGAGACAGTTCAAATAGGTTTCGTGCAGCACGTGACTTGTCATCGAACTTGGTGGTAAAACAACCTCAAAAAATTACATTGACGTAAATGGAAAAAATCTGCCTTCCTGCATATAAATCAGTTTTTCTTTAATATTTGTTAAGATATTTACCCTGAAACAATAGTGAGTTGTTCTAAGTAGTACATTTCACATATCCACGTCGGAGCTATTGGATAACATTGCCTCATAACTGTACAGGAATGACATAAAATTGGAACTTTGCAGATTCTGCCTACACAGACCCTAATCTGCTTCAGTTACAGTTTAAAAATGTATGTTACGATCGCAGCAACGCGGCATGGGAGGCGGGGCAACGCATGGGAGCGTGTTAGTTGGTGGAGCTTCGCGACCTATCCGCGCTGCGTCATGGCTGACACGAGTGATTTATTGCTCGTCTGGCTTAATCTAGAAGGCAGTTGTTTACAACCGTTTTTTTTTTATATAAGAGATTATTCAAGAATTCTTATAAAGAACTTTCTAGGTTTTTCTGTAATTTTAGGATTGTATATAAAAGGCGCATAGAGCGCCCGAGTAAGAATAGTCTTATTTTAAGCGAGCTATAAGTAAGTTAAAGTACGAAACGATATTAGAAGGCTATAAAGTGTTAAAGTAGCGAGTTATTTAGTAGTCGTGTGTATTTGTGGAATAAATAAATAGTGTTTTCGTGTTAAATCGTTACACTGGAATTATTGAACCCCGAGTTCGCAACATGTACTTTCAAATCACACTATTGATATCTGAGCATTCCGTAATTGGAACAACTGTTAAGAAGCCCATTATTTCGACTCCAAATATTTTGGGAATATGAAATGCTGAAATCAGAATTTTGTTTATTTCTACTTTGCAATGCCTCTCTTCATAGTGCTTAACTTAACCAAGGCCAAGGAGGATACAATATTACTAAGTAGGTGCTTAAGTACAGAATTATACCCTCATTGGTGTTTAACTGGAGTAATGTTTTTAATATCTTAATAGCTTTATTGTTGTTGTAGGTAGAGTATGGAAATGACAAATAAGTAGCCAGGTAACGCCATTCCATATAAGTAGTGTGTAATGCCACGAAAGGACAAAGATATATTAAAAAGAAAATAGCAAAAGGGCTTCGTGGCATATATTCTTAAACATATTTACTTCAGTAACGAATTTATTTTTATAACTTAAAAATATATATTAATATTCTAGCAGTATCAGTGAGATTGTATTGAAGAAAATCTTTGAATAAGTGTTTGTTACAATAAAATGTTCCATTAAGAGACAGGTTTTGTTTTAAATTCTTCAATAAAGAATTATAACCTCAAAAGTAACAATGTTTTTATATTAAATTGTGGAGAAACATTTAGAATTTATTCTAAATACCACATCTAAAAAATTATTTTGCCTTAATTTATCACTGCACAGTTCAAGTGTTATGTATTACTGACCACAGTAACCACCATATTTGTTCGACAATTATTTCCTCATAGACATAAAAGTGCTTGATTTATATGGATTTGGTGCAAGATTTCCAAGTCTAGGGCATATATGACTCAGAATTCACACCTACGAGTGTCTAAATATCTTATTTCATCTTCCAGCCAAGTAATCACATTATACCTTTTCACAATCCACGCCTTTCTAGTTTTTATTGCACTAAAATCAATTGGGAACACCAAACCTCTATTTCCATGCTCCCTTGTCTAAATTTCAAATAGTTTTGAGGCATAAAAAGAGTTCGAGTATTTCAAACTGTTATAGTTCGTGTTATCTATTTCTGATCACACCCATCAAATTATTTTTAAAATTATTTCCTTGTAGACACAAAAGTGCTCGACTTATTTGAATTTGGTGCACGATTTTCAAGTCCAGGGCATATATGACTTAGAATTCACACCTACAAATGTTTAAATATCTTATTCCAGCTTCTAGCCAAGTAATCAGATTATACCTTTTAACAATCCATTCCTTTCTAGTTTTTATGGCAATAGAATCTACTGGGAACGCCAAACCTCTATTTCCATGCTCCTTTGTCTGAATTTGAAGTAGTTTTGAAGCATAAAAAGGTTGGTGGTACTTGGTGGTAGATCTAGTCCACAAAATATTGCTCTCCTTACCACTTATTTCGGCATAAAGGTAATTCTTTTTTGCTTCACTGTCAAGAATGATGATTCTAGAAGGCGTCCAGCAAAATTTAAGTTTCATTCGATTTAAGATAATTGAAAAAAATGTAATTAAATGCAAAGATGTCATTAATTTACATGTATTTTAAATGGGTGAGGTTATGTTTTCATACCCCCAGGTTCAAATTGTGACGTCACGTGCACGAAACCTATATTATACGGGGGGGCAATCTGTGAAATTTCCATGACCTACTTTTCCGAAAAATATAATGAAAAGCTTTATAGTATAAAAGATAAATATCATAACACTTCATTTGACATGTGTGCCCCACAAGGCAATATGGCGGACCAAGTTATTTAAATATCAGTCCGAACTTAAAACTTGATCTTGATCAAGATCTGATTTGAAATATGGTTATAGTATAATATAGGTGGTTACCAATTTGTCGACCAACCCATCTCTATGCCGGTTTCGGGGTGTATCGCCGTATTGGTACTCTCATCAGTACAGCTTTGGCTGGTCGACAAATTGGAAACCTCCATTCAGCGGTTTAGAACCGGGAATGTACGGAGTACCGGTGAGATGTTGTACAGAGCAGAAGCAGGCGACATCCACCAGCGTATTTTAAATCAAACACTGCATGGCAGATCTCCGTATATTCCCGGTTTTAAACCGCTGAATCGAGGTTTCAAATTTGTCAACCAGCCAAAGCTGTACTGATGAGGGGTAGACCCCGAAACCGGTATGCAGATGGGTTGATCGACAAATTGGTAACCACCTACATTATTTTCACTTCGTTCTGGTTCCGATCACCAGCGAGGTACAGAGCAATATGGGCTGCTTCTCGAACTAGGAGCCATCTGCCATGCAGTGTTTAATCTAAAATACGCTGGTGGATGTCGCCTGCTTTTGCTCTGTACAACATGCTTCTGCTCTGTACAACATGTCACCCATATTTATAGTATGATCCTAAATTGTCTCTTTTGGCAAAAGTTGCAAGGCAGAATCTCCAGTTTTGTAGCTGAAGGTGCTGCTGCGGTGTTGCCGTCCTTACTAGTTTTTTTTATACTTTAATTTATTTATGTGTCATTATAAGTTATATGAGGGTAAAGATGATGTTAATAAAATGCGAATAACAACAGAAAAATATTGTTTTAATCGGATTATACATCTCATTCATCATAAGTTTGTCAAAATCAGCTGTTCTGGAATGGTCAATTCCAGAACGATGTCATTTGACATGTGTGCCTCCCAAGAAAATATGGGCAAACACCTTTGAAAGATTTGTCATTCTCAGTTATTTTCTTTATACTTACATCTGTTGACTTGCCATTCTATACATAAATAATGTTATTTATACAGGGTGCTAATTTCAAAAGTTTCCACCCTTAACATTTTCCTTCTCCAAGAAAGGAAGATAAGTTAAGAAGAAAAGGTTTATTGAATATTTCTAGCTCGCATGGCTTGTAGGTGGGTACATGTCGTCCTTAAAAATCTTAAAAAGAAAAATGGATCAAGCAGCTTATCAGTTCAAAGACCGTTTAATTCGCGTTTTTTTTATCTTTTGATGAGCAGTTTCCGAAAAATTGCATTTGCAATTTACAAAAGTACATAATTAGAATTTACCTGCATTGTGACACATGGTTTTCAAATTTTAACTAAAAAAAAAATATATTTTATTGAGTTTTCGTTTAGAGAAACGACAGTAGGTGGCACCGTTAAAATCCTTTAGCAGAGGCAAATTAAATTTAGGATTCTGAAACAAATACCACAGACTGCCTTTTTTCTACTAATTCTTTAAATATACATTATTCCTCATGTAAACCACAAAGTATTCAGCAAATATTAATGATTTAGTAGTTTTACTAACTCAGTTAGACTTGTTGCCCGGTTTAGTGATAACTCTAATAAGTATAAACTGTGAAAATGATGAAAAACACTCTTCGAGAAAGAATTAAAATGATTTCTATAAACAGTGCGTTTTTTTTAACGCGCAACATAGGATTTTACGTGTTAAATTTTTCATGTCCTGTTGAGTGGGGTTCTATAAGCACTATTGCTAGGAAACTTGACGCAAGTAAAATTGTCGGTCTTAACTTTACCTCTATTGGCCGACCAGGTCCAAAAGATTTGGAATAAAGCGAAAAAAAAAACATTTATTTTCTGAAAACTGGAACCTATCTTCTCTCCTCGTAGCTATTGTTTGTTATTCAACTTTGCAAGTCAGGTAAATGTCAAATGCAGGTAAAATGGCAGGTACTTTTGGCATTCAGAACGTTTTGTCGCTATTATTTCTAAGCTTTTATAACAAGAGGAATAAAACAACTTGTACTATTCGTGTAATTATTAATTTTATACTCTTTCAGTACCTATTCACAAAACTCCATTTTTGCAAAATAATCATGCAGCAACAGCTTAAGGGCTTACGTATTTTAAAAGTTGTTTTCGTGTCGTTTTAAACCTGTTTTAAATCTTTTCTAATTTATTCTTGCCTGGGGGTTTGTAGCAACTGCTTCTAGATCCGATCCATATTAGTAGAGTTATTTCTATAATAATTAACAATTGCAAAATAAAAATAAAATAGTTTTAAGCCAAACAGTATCCCAACCGATCATAAAATGCCCTTTTGACGTTCAACAAATGTCGTGCCGTGATACTGCCTGAGGCTTCAATAATTCGGGTCTTCAGATCTTGTACATCAGGGGGCCTTCCTCGTTGATTATCATACACTCTTGTGTATGATAATACCGGGTGTCCAGCAGAACCCTGGACATAGGAGATTAACAAGGGAAATCGGTTTTTATTTTTTTGCGCCTGTACGGTTGATTTGATTGAAAAACTTTTAAGAGTAAAGTTGTAGAGTTTATGGTCAGCTATCATTCTATAATTTTTTCAATACCACAGTTTTGGCTGTTTTTTGGAAAAACGCCTCGAAAAGTGCAAAAATTTGAATTTGGCGCGTCACCTGCATGTGCAGTGTCGCCAACATAATAATTTCTTATGTCAGAGTCAGAGCCGATTTTCCTTTCTTATTTATTTTGAGGGACTATCATGTATTAATTAACGTGATTATGCAGTGAAAATTAACCGGAAACCTGACGATAATGTTCTTAAATCATACGGTAAGTAAAAGTTACGTATATTATTATCATAATTAGTAAAAGGAAAATCATTCCAATTTGTGTATGGCTGGTTGTCTAATTCATTTTAGATTAGCAACAGACAACGGATCGACGATATGTCTCTTGTCTTTGTCATTAGTAAAGCTAAAAGGTAGGTTAATGTTAAGAATTATTAAGGACAGCGAGTTGGGTGGATACATTTGTTGAGCAAACCAAGAACCAAGCTTGAAATGTGATTGTACTCTACAAATGAGTTATCGTAGAATTGGCGAAAAGAAAATACCGATTGGCGGCTCTTAAAAGAACCATTTAATTACATACTACAAAGAATGTGAATAACCACTCATGTGTAACATCAAACACAGAGGTAAACAAGAACAATAAACAAATAAATAAAATACAAGACTAGATGTGGCACATCAGAGAAATTGTTCAAAATGACCACCTTCTGCAGAGGTACAATATGCAAGCCTCTGTTCAAAATTGCGACATGTATTGTCCAACATCACCACCGTGACTTGACCACAAATTTCTTGAATGGCAAGTTTCAACTCTTGAACATTTGCATATTGTTTATTTCTCTGGTAGAGACGATCTTGAATGAATCCCCAAACAAAAAAATCACAGGGATTCAAATCCGGAGAGCGAGGTGGCCAATTAATTGCTCCAAACTTTCCGATCCACCTATCACCAACTGTTTCGTTTAAAAAACGTGTATTTTGCAGTGCAGTGTGACACGACGCCCCATCTTGCATGTAAAAAACCCGTTCTAATGGCTGGATGGCTTCTACAGCAGGCAAAATGTCATTGCGAAGCATATTACCATATTTGTTGGCGTTCAAACTGCCATCAATGAAAAAGGACTTATAACATGGCGCCCCAAAATGCCGATCCACACGTTTGCAGTTGCTCGGCGTTGGTCCCGATTGTCATGCACTATATGTGGGTTTTGGAGTGCCCAAATCCGATCATTTTGTTGATTTGAAGAGCCAGTCAATCCAAATGAGCATTCATCCGTGAAACAAATGTTTCTAACAAATCTTGGGGCTGCAGTAATTTTTTCGGTCAGGATTTCACAAAACTCCATTCGGTGGAAAAGGTCGGTCGGTAAGAGTTTTTGATGGTTCTCTTTTTATCTTTATATCGATACAAATTTTTAAAAAGAATCCACTGGCGTAGAGTTTTTTTATTGTGTATATTTAACCCAAAGTTCCATTTACTATTCAAATTAGATACATACAGGGTCTCCTATTAAAAATATATATTCTCAAAAAAAAATAAGAAAAACATTTTACGCATTTGGATTCTACGAAAAAAAGTGTTATGGCCGTCTCTTTGTTTGGTGACTTTTGGAATCACCCTATATCTGACAACAAGATGGCGACTACTTTAATTTCTGTATTTACGGTAAAAATTGCAACTGCTATCGTCCGTTTTAGAGATTCATAGGACCCAAACAAATTATTTTTTATTTTACTTTACCATCTAAAAATACATTATTGTAATATACCAATGTAAAATAATAAAAAAAAACAACAGTATTTTGTTAAAATTCCTATAGCATTGAATGTAGCTTTTAAAACCTTCTTTTTGCAGATAATTATGGATGGACGACCTACTAAGTCCAGTTTCTTCGCCAATCTGTCGAATACTCTTGGAAGGATCATCGTTTACTGTAGCAAGAACAACAAGTTTTGCCACATTTTCATCCTCTAGAGCCGCACCAGCTTGAAGTCGTCGCTTTCGCTCACAGGAACATATCGGGTTAATACTCCCAGTTTCCTCAAAACGAGCAACCACCGCCTAAAGTGAACTACGTGCTGGTATTGGTCGTTCAGGAAACAATGCAGCAATGTTGTCTCGAATTTGAGTAAAGGATTTACCAGCCTAGTATTGTTTTAAAACAAGTTTTCTCTCCTCAAAATTCATAACTAATGAAACATTTAAATAAGCATTCATAAAAATTAAATTTTACACTGTATCAACAAAATGGTTCCTAATTTCGATGTTCAATTGTTTTTTGCTGTCAAAGTGAACAAATGAAAATCTAACCTTTAATATCAATAAATACAACCTTTCTGTATACATTACATTTTTATTTCGGGGAAATTGTGTGTGAAAAAGTGGATGCAACAAGTACCAAAATAAGTATATTTCCATAATCAATCTATACATAAATTTCTTAACGGAAGAAATTAACAAGTGGACATGAAAAAGAAATGTAACATAAATTTAGGTAATAACACAGATAACAACAATTATTTCTATAAAAACACTATCACCTTTATTAAGATTTGTTGTCACTGAAAAGAGTTTTTTTCACAGGCACTATAGTCTCCAGATACATAGATAAAACATGAAAGAAACTGGTCTCAGCAGATCAAACATCCATCGCCATCTGCTTACTGGTCTTGCTTGTTTGCTATAAACATTTGTTCCACCAATTAATGTTAATTTGGGTTAATGGGTCCCTCAAATCAAGAAAATGAATGAGTTTGGACTCTCTAGAATCCACATACAGTGCAGGACAACCGAGACCAACATCGAGAAGTTGTTAATGGTTGGTTGTAATCTTGGGTTCTGGTCCTTTTGTCTGATTAAAATAAGTTACAGCGGGTACCTGCTGCAACTTTCATTTACTTTTCTTCAAGTAACAGTACATAAAGAAAAAAACCGCAACAAACTTCGAACCAAAACTGTACATCGTTTTGTGTAATCTGATGAAGGCACCAATTTGTGTCGAAACGTCATTAAACAAAGAAGTTAGAAGCACCCGCTGTAACTTATTTTAATCAGACAAAAGGACCAGAACCCAAGATTACAACCAACCATACAATCACAAGGGTCCAAGAATCCAGAAGCCTACGCGCCAACCAGAAGTTGTTAATGTGTGGATTGACATTTTGGGGCGCACTGTATTTGGTTTTCCAATGAGATTTTGTCTGTTATAGAAGAATCCAGCACTTTGCAAGGGTTTTTTACATGCAGGATGGGGCCTCGCGTCACACAGCACTGCAAAATAGACTGTTTTGAAGTAAGACATTTGGAGATAGATGAATTCACCTCAATAACAACAACAACAACAACCACCCTTAATTGGTGACAAGAGACAAATTGTCATGTCATCGTGGTTGTCGTATTGCTAAACTAAAATGAATTACACAACCAGCCATACACAAATTGGAATGATTTTCCTTTTACTAATTATGATAATTATAAACGTAACTTTTACTTACCGTATGATTTAAGAACATTATCATCATGTTTTCGGTTAATTTTTGCTGCATAATCACGTTAATTACTACATGATAGTCCCTCAAAATAAATAAAATAGGAAACTCGGCTCTGACTCTGACATAAGAAATTATTATGTTGGCGACACTGCACATGCATGGCGGGGGTGACGCGCCAAATTCAAATTTTTGCACTCTTCGAGGTGTTTTTCCAAAAAACAGCCAAAACTGTGGTATTGAAAAAATTACAGGATGATAGCTGACCATAAGCTCTATAACTTTACTCTTAAAAGTTTTTCAATCAAATCAACCGTACTGGCGAAAAAAAATTAAAACCGATTTCCCATGTTAATCTCCTATGTCCAGGCTTCTGCTGGACACCCGGTAGAACTCGAAACGCGTTATTTAAAAATTCCGTCACAACTGCAGCACTGTAAGCTGGAGCTCCATCATGTTGAAATATTACTTCCCTTTCTGTGTTTAGGCTCTCAAGTGCAGGGCCCACTTGAGTTTCCAAAAGTTCCAGATACTTTTCAGTTGTAAGCGGGCCATCTAAAAAAAAATGGCCCAATCATTGAGAATTCCCGCCCAAACGTTCCCTTTTTTACCCCTTCTGAGTATGTATTTGCTGAATTACGTAGAGGTTATCCCTAGACCATGTTCTAACGTTTTGTTTATGAATTGTTCCATTAGTACTGTAGGAGCTTTCATTGCTAAATAGGATTTGGCTTGTAATATTTGGGTAAATATTAATTTTATTCATCCAGAATTCACAAAACTCCATTTTAGCGAAAGGTTGTGCGGCGTCAGCTCTTGGACATTGCGAATTTTAAAGGATTTGTATTTTTCCTTCTTGAGGGCTTTATAGCAACTGGTTCGAGATACTCGACTACTTTCAGCAAGGTCTGTAAGAGTGGCCGAAGGATTCTCGGCGACTCCTAGGCAAATTTCCATAACAAAGTCTGCATTCACCACAGAACTACTTCTTTTTCGCTTTATGTGAAAAGTATCGATAAAACCTGTACTTATAAACTGTGTGTGCATCCGAAATACCGTGCTAGGTATTTGGCGCTCCGGATATGTTGCTGCGAAATTATCGGCAACTTCTCGGTAACTCATGCCTCTTATGAATGACAAACCATTTCTACCCGTTCGTTAACCGTATAAATCGACATTGTGTGTCGATTTATATGTAAAAAAAATGTTAAGGCCGGATTTATAGATCGGCATAGCATAAGCATATCAGTCCTTGCACAGAAACATAAACCTTTCGAAACCCTTGCATCAATTCATAGCTGCATAAACACAAGCATACACAACACACGCACAGCCACACAACATGTCTTAAACACAAGCACACAACACAAGACATGGAATATATACGACTCTTGTGCATTGCTTGTGTTGTGCAACTTGTGCCTAGCCAATCAAAACGTGCTATTTTGCGGGTGACAGTAAAGAAAAACGACATTTCGTTTGACAGTATTAACAAATTTGTGATGATCAATGTACCTTTTTAATATTTATTCTTGTAAAATAAAATTAAATTACTTTATCAATGGCTCACATAATAAATGATGGCAGATTAATTGAATTAGGGCAATCCTTTCACCACATTTATGACTTAATATGTCAGTCTTGTATGCGCAAACGTGCATACATAAGCTTGCTGAAATGGATGTATAAATTACAATTCATAAGAGCTTGTGTTGCGCTTATGCTATGCTTATGTTGCGCTATGCTATGCAAATAAATAAATCCAGCTTAATGGTTTAAGCATTAAACTTAAAAAAATGGGTAAATTTGTTTTGTTCCATGGTAGTGGTAACATGACTTGGTAGGCACCTGCTCAAAATAAAATCATAACAGTTACGAGGAAAGTAAAAAGACAAATTTTTTTGAAATTTTTTCTTTAAAAAAATCCATACACTATCCGTTTCAACGCAAAAGCAATGAAAAGTCTTATTGCACCAGATATTACACCTGATTTGCACTGAGAGTATTTTAAACTAAGTTCAAGTTAATTTTTGTTTTGGCTATGACTTTTTTCAATTTTTTTTTAAGCCTAGCTTAAATAAGTGGGAGCAAATGAGGGTAAATAGTTTTAAATAGTGAAAAAAAAAAGAAGACTTAGCAGGTTGTTGATCGGGTAATCTACTCTACATTTGTACCCATAGTTTAAGCCAGGCTTAAAATAAGTTTAGCAAAACAAAACTTCACTTAAACCTGGCTGGCTTAAATATTGTCGTTGTAAATGTAGGCACTATATGGTGTAATGCAAATAGTTACAAAAGAGAAAAAATAAATTTTGAATTACTTTTTACGCATTACTCCAAATCTTCAAGACCTAATTGGCCAGTACGGGTAAAGTTAGAACCTTCAGTTTTAATTTTGCCAAGTTTCATAGCTTTGTTGCTAATAGATCACCACTCAATATGTGTCCGAAAATGTAACATGTAAAACCTTATGTTGCGCGTTAAAAAAACGCACTGTATAGGTAGGTACGCACAAAGGAGTCAGTTTGCATACCGACAATAATGCGCAAACCTTCTCATATTTTGACGGTTGTAGAAAAAACAAATTTCACTTCTAAAAAAAGCCAACAAAAAGTTAATGATTGGACTGGTATTCTTGGAACTGCCATTATTGGTTCATTGTGTAAGAAGTAGTAATTTCACAGTAAAAGTATATTCCAATATTCAAATAAAAATCAAGCTTTTAAAAGAAAGAAAGGCCAATGTTATCTTCGACATTGTGGTCAAGAGCCACAACTGTTTGTTGATGTTAGCTGGAAAGTGTAACTGGACCGTTTATCTAATTTATGAGTTTTTAAGGGCGAGAATCGCCTATGACTTTCTCACAACATTAAAATTAACAAGAGGGCTCTTTACCTAAACCATGCACCACACCAACAGTTTTGTTAAGACAGTTAGTGAAGCTTGTGTGTGTGTTCTTTTGTGCCTGGTTCCATATTAGCAGTAATTAGGTGAGTTTAGCTCACAGAGTAACTAATTTTGGCTATTTTATTATTTCACTTAATTATGCACAATATTCTATAATTTCTCAATTAATTATTGCTATAAATATTGCAATAGTTTGTCATAAAGATCGTCAGTAAGTGACTGACAGATAATCTATATTATAATCTAAGTTGACAATTTGACTCTTTGTTTGAGTGTGTTGCGAGTTAACCCTTCACACTGCTAGTGTTAAAGAGTGGGTACTTCGCGTGTTGACCCTTAGTCCCTTAGTGCGCGCAATTTTTACTATTTCCTATTACATTTGTTTATTAAAAAGCACTTGACTGACAATGTATGTCTTAAAGACAGTATCAAACCTCTTAAAACTCACGAACTAAAAACTCAAATTGCTGTAGAAGTTAAGCTAGTAATTTACTTTTGCAGGAGGAATCTGTTACATTTCCAGCAGGACGGTGCTCCACCTCATTCTTTTCCCTCCGTCCAACAGTGTTCAAACGAGAGATTCCCAAATAAATCGATTTCCAGAGAAGTTTTCCCAAATGTTAGTGAAGAGTTTTAAAACAGACTTTATTACTATTTAGAACAAGATTGACAAAAGGACTACATTTTCAACAGTTCATAAAACAGTATGCAAGTTAAAACCCAATGTTTCATTTTTTAAATCTTCCTCATAAATGAAAAGTTATATTTGTAAAAGTTACATTTAACTTTCATTGTCATTACCAACCAATAAAAAATTTGTGTAGACTAGCTCTGCTGCCTGTTATTCAAGGATTGGAACAATACCACCTACTCTTCTAAACATGACTAAACAGAGACAATAATTTTTATTTTATGAGTAACATCTACCCCTCTAAGGGAGGCCCCACTAAGCCACGAAAGCTATAAATATTCAATAAACCCTTCCTTTCAAAAATAAAATTGATGTGACTTTTCGATTTTTCACATCATTTACGAAAAGAAGATTTTAAGGAAGGGAATTTTTCAAATCGACCACTTTTGTTTAGAATTGCTTCCTTTTCAAATCTTTAAGGAACCTCTAATCGTTTGTATTTCAGCGTGTCCTCTATCTTGGTCTAGCCTTGAAATACTCGACGGTTTCTACATGAAAATGACACTGCATCATCAACCTTAAAAACAAGAAGTATCTAAACACAATAATTCATCTATATACAGTTATTTCATTATTTTTATTTGATACTGACTTTTCATTCTGATTATAAAACAATATCTCAATATTTATAAATCTCAATAAAAATCGATATTTATACAGGGTACGCCAACATTCCTACATGAAAAAAAAATTTATGAAAGTTTTATTAAGAACAAATTTCTGGTTTAGTTGCTATTGATGGTCAAAGTTCTTGGAACAAATAGTAGATTATGTCACTAGGAGTAAAAGTGGGTCTTTTCGTGCGGAGCCCAGAGATTGACGGCCGAAGCGAAGCTGAGGCCTGCAACTGGGCGAAGCACAAAAAGACCTTTTACTCCGAGTAACATATACTATTTTTTTTCAAGCATGCAATAAATAAGAAATCTATCTAAAAGTGGTTCAGTTTTGCAATTTTCTCTCATCCTCTTTAAGCGGGTCTAGGTACTTACCCAATTGTGTATATTATTTGTAAAATACATAGAATATGTTAGAATGGTGGCTTTCAAGGTTCAATGGTTTTAATGTATTAAATAATAACCAATGATTATGGTAAACTAAGAATTTGTAGCATTATTTTGAATACTAAATTAATAAATGTCACATTGACAGATAAATATGATGACGCGCATGACATTTAACAGACGAATTCAGAATTCGAGAACCTATGCGATTTCGACTAATAACGGTTTCGGATGGTGCTCTTGAGTGCTCTGAGAGTATTTCTGTCCTTTGTTTTTTCAACAAGAATGTAAAGATGGCAATACACTCAGATCGGTTTATCTGGTGTCATCTATTATTAAAATAATTGTGGTGAATGAAAATCGTTTATATATGCGCCACCATGACACTGACGGTGACTTTTGACTTTACTTTTACTGCCTAGGACTTTTTTGCTACTTTTTTGGTCTCAGGATTTGAAAGCCCACTTTAGGTGTGCGTATGGAGAAAACAAATGACGTACTTTTAGTCCGCTTGAAAAAAATGTGTTTTTTTATTATTTCTAGAAAATGTTATGATGGTAAGACTTATGTTTTGATGAAGAAACAACGTCCATCCGCCAAGTTCTTCGGTGTGTTGTTACAAAATCCTCCAGTACTTTTCATTTAGTTGCCTGAAGCGATTAGTACGTTCAAATCTGATACCTTGATGTGTTGTTGTAACACCAACCAGTATTTTATACGTGTTTGGCAACACGAAGATTCGTCAGGATAGAGAAGAACACCGGTAAACTTTAACTATTAGTTTATTTGTATTCAAGGTACAGATTCCCAGTTTGGGAAGGAAAATAACGATACTAACTTATTAACTTAAAACGAAAGTTCAAACCGAAGTGTCCCTAGAGGACCAGAAAAGTACTTTTATATAATCATAGAAAATACCATGGGGGCGGTAACTAAACCTAACGTCACCGGCCGTGATTGGTCGTCCGAAGGGCTGGCAGGCATCATCCGCGTTGGTGGCCGGGGTTTTCTTAAAAGCAATAAACCTAACTTTCTAATCGTGGGGGGTTTGTTCCCACGGAACGAACCTACATAAAAAATAGTAACTTATGGTTTTCTCCGCGTTTATCTTACGTTGACAAAAACATTAGAAAGCCTTTTAAGTTCTTTTAAGGGTTGACAATTTATGGTGACTTTAATGTAGAAAGTTTTAGAAATCTAGCGCCTAGCTAATGGGTATCTAACAGTTTTTCCGAAAAAATTTATTGCTCTTGGCAAAAAAATTTGTAGCAATCATAGTTTTTGCGCATTAAAAATATTTTCTGTAATTTTGCTATTTAACAATGTTACATATTCAATGCGAACCTCACAGCAGTTCACACAATTTATAATTTTTTAATTTTATGTCTGATTAAGACAAATTCTATCGATCACAGATTTTTATTGACATTAAACTGAAACCGAAATTAAATTAGAAAATTGTAAATTGTGTAAATTGTTGTGACCTTCGCCTTGAATGTGTACAATTATTAAATAGCAATAGTAACCAATTTTCAAATTTTTATAAAATGCCAGTCGCAAGATAATTAACAAAATGTATTTTATTTCAATCATCAATTCATATTAGTCATTTACCTACTGAATTTACCCCAAGCTACCCTTTCATAGATTACCTTTGACTTTCTGGTAACGATAATTTCTACCAGCTTAGGTACGTTTCATTAATGTCAATATCAAATGTACAATTGACAGAGTTTTACTTTTCTTAAATATATTTGCTTAAATACTTGATAATAATAACTTAATAACTCGTTCATAGACAAGCATCGTGATTTGCCACTCTTATCTCGAAGTACTGTAAGTAAGATAGAAAAACGGTTTCGGGAAAACGGACATGTAAAGAAAACATGAATTCATCGAAAGAGTGCACAAAGGGAGGGTGTCAAAGTTAATGTACTATTATCTGTTCAACAAAACCCTAATATTTCCACCAGGCAGCTAGCTAATGAACAGGAAATTAGCCAAACTTCAGGAGGAAAAATTATCAAAGCCCAAAAGTTGCATCCTTACAAACTAAAAATTCTCCAGAAATTGACCGAAGATGATCCTGATAGAAGACTTCAGTTTTGCGAGCAAATGATGGATCTCCTGAACAGAAACGTTGTGAACACAAACAACACTGTGTTTTCTGACGAATCGACATTTACGCTAAATGATGAGGTAAACCGACAAAATGTTCGTTATTGGGCAGACAAGAATCTGGATGAGAGAAGGTCATAGTCAACGCCCAGAAAAAGTCAATGTTTGGGCAGGAATTGTCGATAATCGAGTTATAGGACCAATCTTTTTTGAAGAAAAACTCAACGGAGCGAGATATTTAGAATTTTTGAAAGAGGAACTAATTCCAAATTTGGTTACTCTATTTCATTGTCCTATAGAAGATATCCTCAACAGAAATATCTGGTTTCAACAAGATGGTGCTCCTCCCCATTTTGCCAGACCTGTTCGCCAATATCTGGATGAAGTATTTCCGGACCGATGGATTGGTAGAAGAGGCCCCATTGAATGGCCATCCAGGTCACCAGACCTGACTCAATTGGATTTTTTTTTTGTGGGGTTACTTAAAAAGCAAAGTTTACCGAGCGATACCTGAAAATGTTCAGGAGTTGAAAGCACGAATAAGGCATGAGTGCAGACTAATTTCCCCCGAAGTAATTGCAAACGTGCAAAACGAGTTTCAGTTACGTTTAGGGTATTGCCAACTAGTGATTGGACGTGTAGTGAATGGAATCATTTTGAGCATTACAGAACATAACAACAGTAGAATATTTATTAACGTGAATTGATGTTTGAAATAAAATAAATTTTGTTAATTATCTTGCGACTGGCAGTTTATAAAAATTTGACAATTGGCAATTATGTATAGCTTGATGTACACTATGAAAATAGCTAACCCAAAACTGCAGTTGTCATTTAAAAAACAATCGACGACGTCATATCTTGAACTTGGGACAAAATGTATAATAGTTTATTTTACAAAAAAGATGGCAACCTAAAATATAAATCGACGGGTCCGAGCGTTTTTCCAAAAAATAAACGTTTTTGTTTTACAGAATTTGTTCCATTTTAGAAACTCACACTGTATATCTATCTTCTACGTCCTTGTATTAAAGACCTTGATATTAAGTCAGTTTACTTAGTTTATTTTGTGGGGTCAAGACATCATTATGACTTTTAGCCTCCCAGTTGTAATCTTAATTTTTTAGAAGGTAGGGAAAAGCTCTCCCTCGTAATCACTTACTAGATAATAAATTTTGCAGAATTCGCAGAATAATCGTGTGTATATATAATATATAATTTGTGTAACAATTGTTGCTTTTTTCTTAATTTATAGATTATAAATAGTAACTCTACCAATTAGTTTAACATTAAACAAAATTTGAGCCTATACCTAAGGGATTCTTATGAGATTTGAAACGCAAACATCAAGCAAAGTAAACGAACGTTTAATTACCGTATAAACAAACTAATGCGCTCTAACACGCGTATCGTATAATGTACTAAAATAAATATTTAAAGATTCTATAACCAAGACCTTCCTGTCACAGAAAAACACCAACTTGCCAATTACTCCCAACTATTATTTATTTTTGGAATTTCGATCTATTATAAGTGTCTGGAAAAAAGCTGTGAATTCATTGACGCACAACTCAAATGAAATGGAAAATATCTCGTGTAAAAGCGCAATTAGTGTGTGGCGCTTCAACTCTACCTGGAACAATTTAGTAAAAAGCGACTCGCAAAAATACAACTTGTAACGATAATCTACAAGCATTTTACCCTAGAAATTCGTTTAGCTCAAAAATTAGAAGAACGTAGTTCCAACAGGTTAAAAAACCCCCGGAATAAAAGTGCTGAAGTTAATATTTGTTGACAAAACACAATAAATATTCATTTCACGATAAATACAGATAGCGGCAAAGCAATATCAAGGACTCCGACCTTGTCAACAAACCTGCAGGTGCAACGTCGAGAGACTGGAACCTTAACGTTCGATCAAAAATGTATCCTGCATATCTCACCAAAAGTTCAGTCCACGCCAAAGGTCTAAAAACATTTTTATTGTTGTCTCATATCGGAAAAATTATAATTTAATTTGTTATCTATTGTACTTGAAATTTTAAAATGGAAAAAACCACTACGTCTAGAGTTACTAAGAATCGCATGTACACGAGGAAAACTGAATCAAATATCTCACATTCGTACCAAAGTATCCTATTATAAAAATGAAGGCACGTCGCTGGGTCGGGGACTCTGGGAGTGCCAAAATATAGCATATCAAATAAACGTTATTGAATTCTGATAAACATTGACCGTAATAGAAATATTGGATTGTTAAAAGTGCATTGAGTTTTGTTAACATAAACCTTGGCAAGTCTGAGAATACAGAGAGCCGTAATCATGATTTATTAATACATGCTCCGTAGATTTTTTTGGTCTTAATATCAGCGAAATTGCTAATTCCATGCAAATAATACTACAGTAATTCGAAACTTTTTGTTTGATATTTCTTACATACATATTTTTAGTCTCCAATACAATTCGCTGAAATGTATGAATTCTTCTGAATCACAACAGATAGAGACCTGTTACATTATTAAAAGTGTGTGTTAGAATTTGTGAAATTTTTATGTTCTCAAAAAACTACTTATTCTGGAAAGATGAAATATGACTTACACTGTTAAAACCGAGGTTAAAACGAACATGCAAATATAGTACACATGGATCAATTGGAATTTGTAATATAAATGTGTCCCTATGTTCTAAAGTACTGCTAGTATTGCTCCTTTTTTTTTTGTGAAAATAAAGAGGGCGTTAACAGAATTTACATAGTCCTTTCGGTTTTTGATACAGGACAATTTTGGTAATTTGAGATTTTCGAAATTCAATTATCTTTTTAGTTTCATAAAAAGTAAAAATATTGACAATTTGAAAATAAAAAAATTATATAGCAAAAAAAAGCTCTTGTCGATGCGATTCTAAATGTCTATTAATGTATAGGGTGTCCTATTAAAAAAAAACCTAAGCTTGTTTTAGTGCGGCAAAATTATTTCTTGCAGTAAAAACTAGTTAAGTCACTGAATTCTACTAAAAAATATCTACAAGTAAACTTTTTACACTTCTTTGATAAATTTAGATAAGCGAGATACTAATAAGAGCACAAAAAAGTAGCAACAATTTATGAACACCGCAACGTTCTATCTTCTAGAGTACATGGAAAAATATATAAAAAATGGGACACCCTGTCTGACATGTGTACTTGTATATTATACCAATATAAATATTCTTACCTTTTTTATCTCCTAGTTTACCAACAACCTTTTCCATGCAAAGTTTGACCGCTTCCAATATTTTCAGAGGATCCTGTTCAGACCAACCCTCTTGCGGCGTTATGGGTTCCAAATCGATCGCATGTTCAGCGATTTCTTTGATGTGCTGACTAACAAAAACACAAAACTTCACTGTCCTCGTGCTAGCATCTATCACCCCAACAAGTTGCTGATGGCCATTTTCCTGAGTTTGTGTCATCTTCTATGCCTGAAATATAATATACAGATGCATTCATTATCAGCCTCTTGTCAATGATTGGGTACTGCTATATTAGTTTAGTTACTGTTATATTATGATTGGTTAATAGTTATATTAGACGATTAGTGGCTTAATATGTAGACTGGGATTTTTTTCTTTTACTTCTATATAATGAGAACTAAATTGAACACTTTTAAATGAGAAAGGATACTTCTAGGCGATTTATAAGAAAACTGATATCAGTGTCTTTGATTAAATTTTTGTGATAACCATAAGGGCAAAAACTGTACTTTGATATGAGCTAGGTTGCTTTTCACATAGCAGTCTTCAGCAAAATTAAATGCAATATTCCTCCATTCATATACAAATAGAGAAAATATTTTTTCTGGTCCACAGTGTATGGTCAATCAAGCAAATTTAAATTTTAGAAAATGTCAATGTTTTGAACTCTTTTGTGACTTTCTTAAAGATATTTACTATGTCATATGACAATCACAAAACACATTTTATATCTCCAGAAACACAGGAAAGTCACACACATGACACACAATGCAGAAACGTATGAGAAACTGCACTCAAAGATCTTAGTTCCATGCTGGGATATAGACGATATTGAACCTCAGGTGCATCACCTCTAAATTGGATCTTTTTCCACAGATATGCAGGTTGGTTCTATAGTAGCTATGATGTTATACAATAAATAGCAATAGTGTATTTTGCTTTTTTGCCCCATATTCCAATGACATGTATTCCTGATATGTTCACTAACATGATCTCTACGACATAAATTATTAACATATCTAACACAGGAATTCTGTAATTTTTGAATGCGATACTTCTTATAACAATTAAGAAAAGGCCCATAGACAATATCAAGATAAGTTAGAATTGAGATGACCAAGATTAGAATTAAAATTCTCTATATGTGACGTGGAAGAGTATTTAATCTTAGCTTGCGGTAGTACCTGTGGCACACATTATTAACATGTCCAATAAAAGTTCATTTTGCGTCAATTAAAAGTCCAAGATTTCTGACCTCACCAGCCCATCCCACATTCACCTCCTACAAGACAATATTCAGCTATAAAGTATCAATGTGTATTTTTGAAAACAGAATGGCCTGAGTCTTGCTTGGATTTATGAGTAGTGAGTTGTCACTGGCACCTGTGTTGCAGGTCACTAACAGAGGAGGGGAGATAGACTTGCAGATCATCCGCCTACATACGATATTTTGTGAATTTAATATGTTTTACGAGGTCTGAGACAAAGATTGTGAACAGTAGAGGTTCAAGGGATGATCCCTGGGGGACTCCTCTTTCAACTAAACTAAACTCATCAGACTAGTGCCTTACCCCATATATCAAGAGCTTGACAGCCTGCCTCCTCTCTCGGACATAACTGCCAAACCAGTCACTATTATTTTTTAAATGCTCCAATTTTTCCAACAGCAAACGTGGATCCAGACTGTCAAATGCTCTTGTCATGTCAATCATGACTGAGGGGCAGAATGTGGCAGACATGTCCTTGATCAAAGACTGTTGCAATAGCAGTTGTACTCTAGAAGGGCTGTTGTGCAACCAAATATTTAACCATATTCTTTGATTGTAAATTTATTCAATAACGAGAACAATGAGGTATCAGGTATCTAGCAATGTCAAATTTTTAGGATTACATATAGTCAAATTTCTTGAATGGTCAACTCATATCCAAGCACTGTCAGGTAAACTAAATTCAATCTGTTATGTTATAAGAATAATTACTAAGTACATAGGCTATAAATCTCTAACATTCTTATACTAGGCAAATTTTGAATTAACAGCAAAATATGATATTGTTACGATTCGCAGCGACGCCACATCGGAGGCGGGGCAACGCGTGTGGTTGGTGGAGCTTCGCGACCTATCCGCGCTGCGTCATGGCTGACACGAGTGATTTATTGCTGTGTTTATCTAGAAGGCAGTTGTTTACAACCTTTTTTTTATGTGAGATTATTCAAGAATTCTTATCAAGAACTTTCTAGGTTTTTCTGTAATTTTAGGATTGTGTATAAAAGGCGCACAGCGCGCGCGGTTAAGTGGTAGTCTTATTTTAATCGAGCTATAAGTAAGTTAAAGTACGAAGCACATAGAAGGCTATAAAGTGTTAAGTAGTGAGTTATTTAGTAGTCGAATTGTACTTGTGTGTATTTGTGGGACAAATAAATAGTGTTTTCGTGTTAAATCGTTACACTGGAATTATTGAACCCTCAGTTCGCAACAACTGGTGTCAGAAGTGCGATTCCAGTGGGAGGACTAATATTGCTGAACTTGTAAGTGAATTGCCGGACATTACGTGTTTATGCCAGTGACCAGAAGCCAGCATCAAGCGATGGAGGATCAACTTGCCGCCCTGCTGTCCCTTATGCAACAACAGAGGGAAGAACAGGAAAAACGTGATCAAGTACAGGAGCGACGTTATCTAGAACATGAGAAACGTTATAACGAACAGAAGGAAGAGCTAGAAAGACGTTATCTAGAACAGAAGGAAGAGCTGGAAAAACGTGATCAAATGCAGGAGCGCCGATATCTAGAACAGAAGGAAGAGCAGAAAAAACATTATCTAGAACAGGAGAAACGTTATAATGAACAAAAAGGGAACAAGAAAAACGTGATCAAGTACAGGAGCGACATCATCAACAATTCAAAGAAGAATTAATGAACCATCTCGCAGCTAGGGAGCAACAATTGGAAGAAAGAATAATGCAATCCGTTAACGAATCCGTTAACGGCGTTCACGAATACATTAACGGCGTTAACGAAGGACTCGAAGCTGCCAACCAGAGGGTTCTCGAGCTAGAAAAGAAATTCCGGGAACAACTTGAGGACGACAACGTGTCTACAGAGAGTTTTAGCAGAGCCAACGCTAAAATTAAGCCTCCCGACTATGATGGTACTATGGCCTGGGAAATTTATAAAACGCAATTTGAGGCAGCTGCAAAAGCTAATGGCTGGTCCGAGCTCCAGAAAGCTACATTATTAGTGGTAGCACTTCGTGGAAAAGCGGCTGAATTACTCCAATCCCTGTCGGCAACTGATCAAAATAATTATGCAGTTTTAGTACACTCTCTGCAACTACGATTGGGAAATGAGCACAAAGAAACCATGTTCCAGGCCCAGCTGAGGATGAGACAGCAGAAGTCAGGTGAATCGTTACAAGAATTTGAGGCGGACATAGACAGACTAATTCACCTGGCATATCCATCGGCCCCTGAATCTTTTCAAACGCAATTTGCCGCCGAAAGGTTCATTGAGGGAGTTCGCGATAGTGACATGAGATACCGCTTACGTCTAGTAAGGCCCAAGAATATCAGCGAGGCACTAGTTCGGGCCCTGGAATTCGAGGCGTCACGAGTGTCCTCTAGTTCATCTCCACGTGTAAGAATGGCAACTTGCGATGAAGAGGAGACTACGTCTATGGCTGAATCCATGGCAAATTTACATAAAGCGGTGAAGGATATCGCAGTCAATATGCAAGCCCTGGTGGGAAGAACTCCTCGATCAACAGACAATCGGGGCATAAAATGTTTTAACTGCGGCAGACTGGGTCACATCAAGAGTAACTGCCGTAATAGGGGAAGAAGTCCGTCGCCGTCATTTAGAAGACCGAGCGGCGACCAAAACCGCCCTAGGTCCCAGGAAAACTAATTCCGGTCAATGCAAGGGGGCAATTGACCGGGCCCGTTAAGACCCCCAGGATCTTTAAAGTCAATAGTCTGGGTGGAAAAAGTGTTACAGTGGCCGGACGCATTAAGGGACAGAAAATCCAGATTACCATCGATACAGGAGCAGATGTGACCATTGTAAGGCCAGATACACTATCGGATATACCATGCAACCACTGCCCAACCCTATTATGTTAAAATCAGTTACTGGAGAGCCTTGCCCTATAGACGGAGAAGCCGATGTTACCATCATTATTGGAGAAAGACTTGAAGTTCAGCATAAAGTGTTGGTTGCCAGGATCAAAGACGAGTTTATTTTGGGAATGGATCTCATCAGGAAACATGGATTCTCCTATGATCACAAACGGAATATTCTCACATTTGGAGATGAGGAGTTTGCATTAACCAATGGAAATGTGGAAACTAGTGTCCGTTTACTGGTGGTGGAAGATGTGAAAATTCCTCCAAATTCAGAACAAGGCATTAAAACTAGCCAAAGTAAAATTTCCGCCATTAAAGATTGGCCAGTTCCCCGAGACAAACACGAAGTAAAGAGCTTTTTGGGACTATGTACTTACTACAGGAGATTTGTGGAGGAATTCGCCGACATCGCAAAACCGCTGCACAAATTAACAGAAAAGAAAACACCGTTCTTGTGGAACCACGATTGCAGTCAGGCGTTTGCAAGGCTTAAAGCTGCCCTCTGTTCTAGTCCAATCTTGGCTTACCCTATAAAGGACGGACTGTTTATTCTGGACACGGATGCAAGTAACTGTGGTCTAGGTGCAGTACTCTCTCAAAGACAAAACGGGCAAGAGAAGGTCATTGAGTACTACAGTAAGACTTTAAGTAAGCCAGAAAGAAACTATTGCGTCGCTAGAAAGGAGCTGTTGGCCATCGTTAAAGCAGTCGAACATTACCATCGCTACTTATATGAAAAAAGGTTCCTGATTAGTACTGACCATGGAGCCTTGAAATGGTTATTACAGATGAAAAACTCTGAAGGTCAAATAGCCAGATGGATAGAGCGCCTGCAGCAGTACGATTTCCAAATTGAACATCGACCAGGAAGGTCTCACGGAAATGCCGATGCATTGTCTAGACGGCAATGTAAAGAAGATTGTCGGCATTGTTAAAGAACTGAGCAGCGTGAGGGACTTCCTTCTATAAGGAGAACGTCGGTGGAAATGAACGATGGCTGGACCACACAGACACTTCGAGAAGAACAAATGAATGATCCAGATATTGGGCCCATCCTCTCTGCAAAGACTGACGACAAGAGACCAGAATGGCAAGCAATTGCTGGCAAAAGTCCAAATCTGAAGACGCTCTGGGCCCAGTCGCACTCTCTTAGAATAGAAAATGGATTACTGAAGAGAGCGTCGGAGAGTCCGGATGGCAAGTCCGTAGGCAGTCAGTTGGTTGTTCCTGGTAGCAGAAAATCGGACGTACTACAGGAAATGCACGACGGAACCAGTGGAGGTCATTTTGCGGTCAATAAAACCTTGGCCAAAATTAAAGAGCGGTTCTACTGGGTGAATTATCATGAAGACGTCGAATCTTGGTGCCGCAAGTGCGAAGTTGGTTGTGCCACAAAAGGACCTCGAACAAGATCACGCGGCCGAATGGTGCAGTACACTGTAGGTGCTCCATTCGAGAGGGTAGCAATCGATGTCGCGGGACCGTTTCCTCAGACTGAGTCGGGCAATAAATACATCTTGGTCGCCATGGATTACTTCACTAAATGGCCTGAAGCATACGCCCTGCCTAATCAAGAAGCAACGACTGTGGCAACGGTGCTAGTAAATGAAATGTTCTGCAGATTTGGAGTCCCTCTCGAACTTTAGTCTGATCAGGGCCGAAATTTTGAATCGGCTGTTTTCCAGAAGGTCATGGAACTTCTCGGAATTCGAAAGACCAGGACAACTCCTTTGCATCCACAGTCGGATGGGATGGTAGAGAGATTTAATCGGACCATGGAACATTACCTGTCTAAAATGGTGGCAGATCATCAGCGTGATTGGGACCAACATCTACCTCTCATGTTGATGGCATATCGAGGCTCTACGCATGAAGCCACTGGTTATACTCCGGCGAAAGTGATGTTCGCAAGGGAAATGAGGCTTCCTGCGGATTTGGTGTATGGAACACCAGAAAAAGAGTCGCTCAGCTCTGAGAATTTTGTGGAGGAGCTTAAGGAGAGGCTGAACAATGTTCATGAACAAGTCAGGAATAAACTGCGGATATCCAGTGATCGAGCCATAGCAAGATATGACTTACTAGCTAACTCCCGCGGCTTCCAGGATGGTGATTTGGTGTGGCTATACAATCCGAGGCGAAAGGTGGGGAAGTCGCCCAAACTTAGCCAAAATTGGGAAGGACCTTATACAATTATAAAGAAGATTAATGATGTGGTGTATAGGATCCAGCGGACCCCCAGGTCAAAGATGAAGGTCGTTCATTTGAATCGATTAGCACGACGCCGCATGGAAGGCGGGGCAACGCGTGTGTGGTTGGTGGAGCTTCGCGACCTATCCGCGCTGCGTCATGGCTGACACGAGTGATTTATTGCTCGGTTTAATCTAGAAGGCAGTTGTTTACAACTTTTTTTTATGTGAGATTATTCAAGAATTCTTATCAAGAACTTTCTAGGTTTTTCTGTAATTTTAGGATTGTATATAAAAGGCGCATAGAGCGCGCGGTTAAGAGTAGTCTTATTTTAAGCGCGCTATAAGTAAGCTAAAGTACAAAGCGATAATAGAAGGCTATAAAGTGTTAAGTAGTGAGTTATTTAGTAGTCGAATTGTACCTGTGTGTATTTGTGAAGTAAATAAATAGTGTTTTCATGTTAAATCATTACACTGGAATTATTGAACCCCGAGTTCGCAACAGTACCTATATCTTATTTGGGCCTAACTTCTCGTATTAAATAAGGATTTTCTTTTGTCTACCTAATACAAATTTTTCTTGTTGAACATACCGGAATTTGTAAATAACGACTCATCTGTCCAAAGTATTTCTCTTGTAAAATGAGCATCTTGTTGCAGTTTTGCCTGAAACCAATTACAAAACTGCAATCTTCTTTCAGCATCACCAGGATGTAATTTTGGTATAGCTTGAAACTTAACGTAATTGTGACATTGATGCTTCTTTAGAACGTTCCATACATAAGAATCACTAATTCCACATTCCTGGCTTATTCTACGACTTGATATTGTAGGATCAATCTCAATTTGAGCCACAACGTTAACTTCATTAGGATTAATATTTTTTCTTTAAATTCTGTCAGATTGCCGCCTCTCTGAAAACAAAAGTGCATTTTCTAATGTCAGAACTGAGTTTCTATTATTTCGAATGTACATATTGTACATATCCTGCTTTTCTTCGTCTGTATACATTCTGCAGGTTTTAACTATAAAACTCACAATTTGAAGTAAATAATTATGATATATCATTAACAGTCAATTGTTATTATTCGTCTAAAGCATACTTGATGAAGTGAAAAATATTTAAACTTTGCTAGGAGCCAGTTATTTTTTGATCAAAATTTAACTGGTCTCGTATCTCTTACGATTTTCACAATTGGAAACTGAGTGGTATTTAGAGAAATTTAAGTTTTTTTTTCCTTAAGTTTTTTTTAAGTTTTTATGTTTTTTTTTCTTTACTCTAAAATTGACCAGTAATTTTACCAAAATGTTTGAGGACATGAGTTTTGTTATGCAGACGTTGGGAATTTAGTAGTATTAGTGGAATTTGGGGGTATTTTGTTAAGTTCTCTTCAGTAGCATTTAGGGCCAATTGTATAGGTTAATTTTATATACAGATTTAAATTTGGTTTTAAAATTCGGTTTAAAACTAAATTTAAACATCGAAATTTCTGGTCTATGTGGATGTACGTTGTATAAGTAGAGCTTAAATTAAAGAAAAGATGGATGTCAAATTGTGACGGCAAATGTGGTTTGTAAGAAATATATCTACATTATCCTCGTAATCCGACATTATGTGCTATTTGGACACTTTCCCCATAAAGTCTTCAGCTAAGGTAAACCTTAAAATTTTCCATATAAAATGTATTACTGCCAAAAAATTGGTGACAGATCGCTTGACAGCGATGTATTCCGTATGGAATATTTTAGATCCACCTTAGATCAACTTTATGAGGAAAGTTGTGCAAGCAGCTATTCCTATATCTTAAAAAAATCCAAAAATATTCATTTCAATTTTTAACAGTAACACAAACATTTAAAGTGACAAAACTGTTAATTTTCTTAAATTAAAACCGACCTCTAAAGCTTAAGTCCTGCTTCATCCACATCATATCTTAAGATGAAGTTAAAGTCTAAATTATGTTTTAAAACGAACTTATACAACGATCATTACGCCAATTTGTGATTTAAGAGGAGCTCCTGTATTTAAAATCAACTTATACAACCGGACCTTAAGGAAATTTAACTCAGGATTTAGTCGAGGATTTAGTAGAATTTCTAGTTGTAATAAAAATATTAATATTATAGTATAACTGTCAGTCTATAAACTGAGCTTGTAGTAGATTTACCTAATTTGAGTTCTAGTTTGTTCCATATATGATTTGTTCACTGATTGGTTAATTTAGAATGAGAACTATGTAAGCAAGACCACAGAGAAAGGGAATAATAAGTAGAGTTTTCAATATCTTCTCAACAGAGGGCACCATATTAGACGGTGGTGCCCTCGTTGTTAACTATTTATACTATTCTCTTAAGTAAGGGGGAACGGCGGGTAATTTGAAATCAGAATCTATTTGTCACTCGCATTTGGATCGACTTTATTTGAACCGGTATTAAATTAAGTTTTATTTTAAATGTAAAATATCATATGAAAGAATTCACAGTCAAAACCAAACTTAATTTAAAATTGGCTTAAATAATAAGCATATGCATGCAAATAAATAAGCATGTACTACATATTCTACTAAATCTATTCCAACTTGCCAAAGCATTAAATTCTTGGGAATGCATATGGACCAGCGCCTTGCCTGGGATGTACATTGCTCTGTGCTTGTTTCTAAGCTGAACAGTGCCTGTGCCCTTGTAAGGAGACTTCGCGATGTTGTTTCTACTGATGTCATGATGACATACTATATCGCCAGCATTCAATCAGTTCTGAGTTATGGAATATTGTTCTGGGGTTCATCCAGCATGGCAATTAAGGTGTTTGTTGCCCAGAAGAGAATTATTAGGGCTATTTTCGGATTACATCCCATAACGAGTTGTAGGCCTGTCTTCCTATCCTCAAATACCCTAACCGCACCATCCATTTACTTCCTCTCACTGGTAATGTTTGTGAAGAGAAATCCGAAGGCATTCCTACGAAATTGCGAATGCCGTTCCTCACAATTGACTGTTGACATAGGAGGTAGAAAGGAACTATGTATTCCCCCACACACCTCAACTTTTTTTGAGAGAGGGCCGCTTTTCAGGGCCATAAAGGCCTTTCATGGGTTGCCCTGTCACATAAAGGAAATACCCTACGTTCGAAATTTTCGCAAGGAAGTTGTACTATTCTTAAGAAACAAGTGTTTTTACTCATTCAATTTTAATGAGTGAGCTTTCTGTTTTTTCTATGTTAGCTATTTGGAATCTCTCTATGCTGTTACAATAAATATGGATTCTTATTTGTCCAATGTCTCGGACATCATGTATCCTTGACGTTGCTTTGTGATGTGACTCATCATTTAGTTGGCAATAAAGATTATTATTATTATTATTATTATATTACAAACATTGTTTTTTTCTTTAATCATAGTATAAGGAATAATACATTCCTAAACTAAAGCGTGCCTAATTTTTCTCGAGCAGTTACGAGGGGACAAACACATGCAATGCACTGCCAAAACCGGCCAAAACCGGTTTGGTGGTGCACCGGCCGGTGGCCGGGCGGACGGGGCAAGGGGAGGGAAGTTTCAATTTTTCGACCGACTGACGTTACTAATATAATGTATTATTCCTTATACCTAGCTTTAATTAAAAATTGTTGATTTGTCAGACTACATCCTTGATAAAGTACCTATATTTATGAACTATTTGGTACCTCATATATCTCTTTATACTTACCATGTATATGGCCACTCATTGAACTGAATTAAGCTGTAATATTATCTAAACTCTGTTCAGCGAGGGTTCAATATTGCGTCATAAATTGTGACGTCATACAAAAAAAACACGTCTGTCTCTGATAAAATGTCAGTTAAACAAAATGTCAAGTTGACAGGGGGCAGGTAACAGTTTAGCCTTTTGTGCAAACATTTCAAAGTTTTTCCATTTCGGGTATTAATTCAGAAGGAATATCCGCAGCAAGCTTTACCATAGACACCTGCTATGATTCATCCGGCCATGGATGTAGATCATAAGATATGGACAAAATTGGCCCAAGATATTCGAGTATTTTTGTGTGCTTACTATACCTAGTAGTGCTCACAACTTGCGTTCTAAAATCAATAAGCAGAAACACTTATCGTCGGGTCGCCAAACATATTTTTTGAACCCTCGCTGAACAGAGTATATAAAGCTTTTGAAGCTGAAGAAAAGTAATGCAATGGAAATTTGACAGATTGCCCCCTGTATAATATTTGAACTGTGTCACTTTTATAGGTTTCGTGCACGTGACGTCACAATTTGAACCTGGGGGTATGACAACATAACCTCACCCATTTAAAATACATGTAAATTAATGACATCTTTGCATTTAATTAAATTTTTTTCAATTATCTTAAATCGAATGAAACTTAAATTTTGCTGAAGGCCTTCTAGAATCATTAATCTTGACAGTGAAGCAAAAAAGAATTACCTTTATGCCGAAATAAGTGGTAAGGAGAGCAATATTTTCTGGACTAGACCTACCACCAAGTACCACCAACCTTTTTATGCCTCAAAACTACTTCAAATTCAGACAATGGAGCATGGAAATAGAAGTTTGGCGTTTCCAGTAGATTCTATTGCCATAAAAACTAGAAAGGAATGGATTGTTAAAAGGTATAATATGATTACTTGGCTAGAAGCTGGAATAAGATATTTAAACATTTGTAGGTGTGAATTATAATAAGTCATATAGGACCTGGACTTGAAAATCGTGCACCAAATCCAAATAAGTTAAGCGCTTTTGGGTCTACAAGGAAATAATTATAAAAAAAATTTGATGGGTGTGATCAGAAATAGATAACACGAACTATAACAGTTTGAAATACTCGAAACCTTTTTATGCTTCAAAACTACTTCAAATTTAGACAAAGGAGCATGGAAATAGAGGTTTCCCAATAGATTTTAGTGCCATAAAAACTTGAAAGGAGTGGATTGTGAAAAGGTATAATGTGATTACTTGGCTGGAAGATGAAAAAAGATATTTAGACACTTGTAGATGTGAATTCTGAGTCATATATGCCCTAGACTTGGAGATCTTGCACCAAATCCATATAAATCAAGCACTTTTATGTCTACGAGGAAATAATTGACGAAAAAATTTGGTGATTACTGTGGTCAGAAATAGATAACACTTGAACTGTGAGGTGATAAATTAAGGCAAAATAATGTTTAAAATGTATTTAGAATAAATTGTAAATGTTGCTCCACAATTTAATATAAAAACATTGTTACTTTAGAGGTTATAATTGTTTATCGAAGAATTTAAAACAAACCTGTCTGTTAAAACACATTTGATTATAACAAACACTTATTCAAAGATTTTCTTCAATACGCTCTCACTGATACTAAGTAAATATGTTTAAGAATATATGCCACAAAACCCTTTTGCTATCTTCTTTTTAATATATCTTTGTCCTTTTGTTGCCTTACATACTACTTATATGGAATGACTTCTGTTTTCTTACTTGGCTACTTATTTGTCAATTCCATACTCTACAACAACAATAAAGCTATTAAGATATTAAAAACTTAACTCCAGTCAAGCAATTACAAAAAAAGAGCAAAAATAATATGATTGGAACTGTATGTTAAGCATCAATGAGGGTATAATTCTGTACCTAAGCATCTTCTTAGTAATATTGTATCCTCCTTGGCCTTGGTTAAGTTAAGCACTGTGAAGACAGGCATTGCAAAGTAGAAACCAACAAAATTCTGATTTCAGCATTTCTTATTCCCAAAATATTTGGAGTTGAAATAATGGGCTTCTTAAAAGTTGTTCCTATCACGCAATGCTCAGATATCAATAGTGTGATTTGAAAATACATTTTTAAACTGTACCTGAAGCAGATAGGGTCTGTGTAGGCAGAATCTGCAAAGTTCCAATTTTATGTAATTCCTGTACAGTTATGAGGCAATGTCACCCAATAGCTCCGACCTGGATATGGGAAATGTACTGCTTAGAACAACTCACTTTTGTTTCAGGGTAAATATCTTAACAAATATTATAGAAAAACGGATTTATATGCAGGAAGGCAAAACCTGCCTTCCATTACGTCAATGTAATTTTTTGAGGTTGTTTTACCACCAAGTTCGATGACAGGTCACGTGCTGCACGAAACCTATTGGTTATACTGACATAATTTAAAGGTTATAAAATGCTGCCATTACAAAAAATGTTATTGCCAGAACTTACCAAAAATAATAGTTATAAGCGATAATAATAAATCCATGTATAATCCTTACCATATTCCATTATTTTCTGCATCTTACATTGCCATGGAATTTACCCTGTATAACATCGATGGCAATTGTCGTTTACTTGTCGTCAAAGCAGATACGGTAAATACAGAATTGGAAGGTGATAACTAAAATCGGCAATTTGAAAGCTGGCCAATAAGATCGCTTGACATGTTTTTTTTTAACCAATACAGTCAAACTAATTACTAATTGATATTTTTAGTCGCAATTGTCTCCAATAAGCTTTAAGATTTTGTCAAATTGAATTTGCGTCGTTGTCAGTTTTCAATACGTGTATCAACATTTTAAGTGGATTAAAGAGTATCAGAATTCAAAATGCCCAAAATAATCGACAAGAAAATTCGAGAATTTATAAAAAAAGAACTTTCCAAAAAAAGATTTGGAATATTTTTGAGGTAAGTACGCATACAAGTATAATTTTTTCTTGCATTAGCTGTGGGATCTATTTGAGGACAGGAAATGCTACTGAATGTCTTCATTCATAAGCTGTTAATGGTTTAAGTATAAAAGTATTATGTGCTATAGTTAATTGCTTTTTGTAGTTTTAATTAATATAGGATAGAGAAATGCAACAATAATAATTTTATTAACCAGGATATGTAAAGCAAAATAACCTAGGTAGATACCAGCACCCCCGACCCCCGAAAATGTCTACACGACGTACTGTCGTGTAGACACACTGTACAATTCACATGTCAGTTAACTCCGCTCCTCGGCCCTTGCACAAATTCACTTTTCAGCTGCCAACTATCGAAGGGCTGAACGTCAGGCGTGAAACCTTGAGACGCAAACATTACAAAAAGGGCGCCAGGCGAAAAGGAAAATCATAGAAGAAGACATTTTGAGTGGCAGTAAACGATCATCCAGAAAAGCTAAAGGTCTCCTGACCCGCGATGATAAGCTGCAAAGCGACTCACGTCCAGAAGATTTCCTGGAATAGAAGGCTACTAACACTAATGCCAAAAAGCCATTCAAATTTAAATTGCCCCGTGTAGGGGGTGCAAAGAAGCGCTTTCATACACGATCTGTAAGGAAATTACTTATTACCAGGTACTCATTCATTATTTTGTAAAAGCCTAATTTTTCATATAGGAGTACATATTTTGCTTGGGTTTACAAAAGAGATCATCATGTTCACTCAGTGCCACTGCGCTATTATATACCTACTAGAACCTCAGTTCTGTAAATAACAAATTGTATAGGAGTACTGCAAGTACTCCACCAAGAACTACTCTACCAAATGTGATAAAGATCATGCATATTCTGGTTGCTTGGTAAAGATAAAAATATTTAGTAGCACTTTCAGTTTACGATAAACAAAGAAAATTATTGAATCTAATTTATTAAATAGATGAGTTTTCAATATACTATTACATGTACTTTATTTTTAGGTGAGTACCTACTATAACTGTACAAAACATTATATAAGAATACGCCCTCGACAAGGAAGAAGCAGACCATGTGACACCAGTAATTGGTAGACGTAAAAGAAAACTAACAATTATGAAGAATTGAATAAAGACAACTAAAATGTGTCACTATGGGATATATATAATATGGGATATATATATACAATATCTGCTGACTAAATCATTGTTTTACTACTTACAATAATTACAGAATAAATTATTGTAGTTTCTTTATTTTTTCCTCAGAATGTTACTGTTAAACATAATATAGCTATAGCTTATTATTTTTTATTATTTATATTATGTAAATAATGTTATAACCTCAAGGTAAATTGTAAAACTGTAAAATTTCACTTTTTGGAACGCTCAATATATGTAAAAATAAATAGGCTCACAAATTTTAATACCTTAGTATATATTATATGATGATGAATGACAATAAGCTTAGAGTTTTGGAATTGAATGAAAAGTAAAGAAAAGTGAAGAAAAGTCTGTTATATCCATTTATTGCTAATAACTGTCAAAGTTCAATACTTAAGTTAACCAATAAAACCACATAGAGAATCGCGAGACTTAAGAACTATGAATAAATTAGTTGCCTTAAAGCCTGGAATAATTCTCTAGAGTCTGGCATCTATGTATGCTTAAGTGTAAACAATATCCATAACCTTAAACCCATTTATCAATCACTGTCAGTGTCCGTTATATATACTGGATGAAATATGTCAAATTTCCAAGGCTAACGAGATGCAGAAAAAACTGGAACATATTATAGGCGTATTATTTTTCAAGGAAACAAGTGTACGATTTTCAAATCGTATATTTCAAAAATATTTCATATTTCAAAAAACATTCAAATATGTTTATATTTAAATGATTTTTGATACATACCTACTATTCCCATTTATTGAGTTTTTTTAGATTAAAGATTAATAATAGAATACACCTACAAACGACACTAATGGCTAACATCTAAGAGCCGAGTAACGACATAACCACAAAACACCAATGAACTTACTGGTGAAAACATAATTTTCTAGATTTATTTTTATAATCCCAAGTTCTACACACAAAACATTGTCTCACCATGGCTAACAAACAAATTAAAACACAGAAAGGATTGCTAAAAGCGAAAAAGTCAGCGGAAAACTCTTAAAACATTCAGAAAACCAGAAAAAAAAAATCCATGAAATAATTGTCATAAACTGACATAAACCACATGTCACCGGATTCTGCAATGTTGCCGATTGTGATCAGTTGGCCATTTTACATGTATTTTTATCTTCTTTTATCTTCATAAGTGTTCTATTGGTGCTTGTAAAGTTTATGTCATATTGATTTTCAAGATTTTTTATTTTTAAAATAGTAGCTTATAGTAGGTGAATTAGCGGGATGGGGACAAATAACGACAATTCAGCTTTTATCAATTGCCAACATTTCGACCATATATTGTGGTCTTTATCAAGGCTCTTGATATGCCGAAGTCCGTTTTTGAATAGATTGTACAGGACTTCGGCATATCAAGAGCCTTGATAAAGACCACAATATATGGTCGAAACGTTGGCAATTGATAAAAGCTGAATTGTTGTTATTTGTCCCCATCCCGCTAATTCACCTACTATTTAGTTTATTGGGATGCCCAACACTCATAGCATAGTAGCTTATGGTCCATAGAACATATTAAAGAAAAAAAAATCCTTGGATGAACCACTTTTCACTGAGAAATAAGTTAGAGAAAATTGTAAATTTGCATCAAAATTAATGCAAAAACTCTGCAACCTGACAGTAAGGTTATAAGTATATTTTGCAGTGATGCCAAATGTCGGAGTTTATCGTTAAGTACAAATATCTGGTCCCTTCTAAAAAGAAAGGAAAACAAAATCTAACCTGAACTAACCTGAAGGAACCAGGAACTATAACTGAACTAACCTAAACAAACCCAAAATAACCTGACCTAAAAAAAAATTACAATTGTTTACGTTTTCTAAGTACCTACTACTTACTACCTACTTACTGAAGAGAAATGAATCATTCTGGGTGACTATTTTCCAGGAACAAACATCTCTAAAAAACCGGTAATATTGGACAACACTAACTCAGGTGCACCCAGTTAGCATTCCCGCATAAATCTTCAAGACTATGTCTTGGCAACACCGCCATGAAAAACCTCAAGGGATTTTATTTTTCACCTGTTATCTGTCTGTTTGATAAGTTAACTAGCAAACTATCAAATAAATGCAAAATATAAAGTTTTTTTTATTAAATACGTAAATTTCCACTTTTTGAGACGTTTAATCTTAATTTATATTACAAAAATTGAAACTCACGAATTTTATAAGGGTTACGTGTGTTGTGGCTACAAAAGAAATGAGGACAACATTGAGGTATAATCAAATGTATTTGGATATCTTAATTCTTCCTTTTTTTTCCACAAAATTCAACCATCCAAAAATTTTTTTGCTTAAATCGGTTAATCTTAACATGGGCTTTCTAATGATGACAAAATTAACGCTAAAATCGAGATGACATTTTCTTTACAATCACCGTTCTGGTGATCACCATTCAAAAATTATTTGGACAAAGTAGATATTATGGAGGACAGCAATAGATATTATAGTAATCTCGTGGTGTAAAGATTTGCAAGATATCATCCAAAATAAAGGATGTGCCAATTTACTAGCAAAGTAATCCTGGCAACACTGTATGGAGGGTTTGTTTATCACGCCAATATTGAAAAATGCAAATAAAGACCTCTACCTTGATAAATCCTCTATGAGTGCACAATTCAAACATCTCATGTTTCTCAAAATGTGTTTCTATTCAATGTGATTGAATTGAAAACTCTATTTATCTTTCCCTTTCTCTATGAGCTATTCTGTCTAGGCTAGAATATAAGGAATCAAAAAAATGTATATCTTGATAGGGTAAACCTATTTGCAATTTCACTTGCTAAATTCACTTGAACTTTGTTATTAACCTGGTTATTAACACTTTTATTAATAAATAAAGAGAAAATCTTTGACAAACTATTCAACCATACCTACTTTCTACCACTGTGACACTATTAATATGAATTCATTTTCATATTCATATGTTCTTAAATATAATAAAAAAGTTGAACATAACAACAACCAAAGGTAAAAGGGGTCAAGGTTTTAATGAATGAATGCCTCTGATAAAAACTTTAATAATCAAGCAGGACTATTTTTAGCAAGACTCACCTGATGTAAAAATAAAATACAAAGTACCCGATTGACACCTCCAAAACTGGCCTATACGAAGCGCTAGCTAGTACACACCTCCTTGCCGCTCGTTCAGTGACCACGAACTGCCTCCAACTGTACCCTACCTATCAATTTGTTATCATTTAGGTGTTGGATCAGCGCTTCAGTCACAGCCAGAGTCTGGCACAAGGCAATCAAGGCATAGTCATCACGTCACATGCCGCCACATAATGTAGTCGCGAGAAATGAAATAAACACGCGCGGAGATTTGTTGTTTATCCTGCTAAAGATAAACCAGCAAAAAGTATTGTAAATATGATGGTAAAACGTTTTTGGGTTACATAATTTGCTAATGGAAATGCAACTGGTAGATAGCCAATTATGTGGTGTGAAGAGGTTCAATTATGAACTTTGCACTTTGCACACATTAATTTCCGATTTTCGAAATTTGTCTGATTTGTCCAATTAAATCCAAATTTTTGAATTAAGACAAAAACCAAAAATGTTGTCACCATCACAAAATATCAATCATCTGTCCTTCTTGCTCTTGCTTTGTTTATTTACTTTATTTCTTGTCAGTGGCATTGACATTCTATTGACGTCTGACAAAATGATTATTTAAAGGGTTTTCGTAAACTGCGATCCGATTAATCTGATTGATTTGATCTTGTTGTGCAAACTGAACTCTTTATTTATATATGAGTTCATGTGTGGCAGCATGGCAACTCTGTAAGCCATTTTCCAAGTTTTTATGGTATGTCCCCATGTGCGAATATGGCGTATATTGCGGTTGCGGATCCACAGTGTTGCCACAGTGCGCACTGCATTCCATCTTTTTTGATATATGCATTGTTTTACGCGGACCTCTAAAATCGTATGGCAAATGTCAAAGATTTCGATATAGTAACTGTCGTTTTTTCCACTATTTATCCAACAACTTATATCACTTTAATGAGATTCCAGAAATTTGGCAACACTTAGCAAGAACCTTCAATTTCAAACAATCGGACCACAGCGCCAAATTCGCAATGTACGCCATATCCGCACATGGGGATTCGACGTAATGGTACGTCCCCATGTGCGGATATGGCGTATATTGCGGATCCACAGTGTTGCCGCAGTGCACACTGCATTCCATCTTTTTTGATATATGCATCGTTCTACGCGGACCTTCAAAATCATATGGCTAATGTCAAAGATTTCGATATAGTAACTGTCGTTTTTTCCACTATTTATCCAACAACAAATACAGCTACAATAAACAACTTTAATGAGAATGCAGAAATTTGGCAACACTTAGCAAGAAACAACAATTTCAACCAATCAGACCACAGCGCCAAATCCGCAATATACGCCATATCCGCACATGGGTGGACCTACCATTATGGTAGGTCCACCCATGTGCGGATATGGCGTATATTGCGGATCCACAGTGTTGCCGCAGTTCAAAATTTTACAACTTTTTTCCTATTATACTTGTTGATTGATGATTTGTCTAGTATACAATATAAAATAATAAGTTCATGTAATCAAAATAACTTGACAATTAATATTTGACAGACACACACCAATGATCCAAATCAGTCACTTTAGCAAGAAACTTTAATTTCAACCAATCAGACCACAGCGCCAAATCCGCAATATACGCCAGATCCGCACAGGGGGACGTACCAGTAAGCTTTAATGTTATGGAAGTTTTTTCCATTTTTCCGTTTTCTAAATAAACCAGATCTACGAGGCCCCAAATGCACATATGGCTGCAATATTTTTATTTTTCGTTGAAAGCATCTCTTTTGTTACTTTTTGGACAGGCAGTTTCACAATTTCTTAGGAATTCCGGCCAAAAAATATGAAACCCTACAATTGCCCTTCTTCTTTACCCGGCAAAGGCGCCCTTTATGGCCCTCGAAAGAATTTCAGTACCTGTACTTGACCTGAACAATATTTAGAAATTAAAGCGATTTTGCGAATATCGTTAATTGGAATTAAAATCTTATTCACTCATCAGATAGATTTCTTTTGAATCTAGATTCGAGCAATTTATGTCTTAATTGACTGGGCCAGGAAATCAACGGTCAATTTAAATAAAAAGCTTTAATTGTCAATTAAACTATGTCAGGTGAGGTGTCATTTTGAAGAGCATCATTTTTTCTGTCCAATGATCACATTTTCAGTTTCCTTCTTCCAGCAGGTTTTCCAGAAAAGCTAATTTTCTAAACTTATGCTCGCGGTGTCCGAAGCGCCACTAATCGCCACTGGTCAGGGTGGTATCGATTTTTTCTGCAGTAGCTTTTCGGGGATAAGAAGTACCGAGGGGTGTGAGAGATTATCTTCGAAACTCGAAAGAGAGAGACGGGCTTTGAACTCGAGAGAGTGATTACCTAACCAGGACGACGGAAAAGTTCGAATTTTACCGACAGAAAGTCCTTGGCTCCGCCGTTCTGATTATCAATATCAAGGAAAGGATTATCTCAGGTGATCGGTCAGGGCGTTAAGAAAATAAACTTTTCAGCTAACCGAGCTTTCGGCAATTGTTTATTGCCTTTTTCAGGGCTACAATAGAGAAGAAAATGGGGAGCAATTACATTACTAGATAACAACTGTATTTATAACTTACTGTTAGACTGTCTCTCATGAAAGTCACAGCTCTGCATTATCAGGAGGGGGCTCTCTGAAGTTCTGATTATCGCCAATTCGTAATTTTTTTCCCTTTTGCTAACTATTTGTATTTTTAATTAGTGCCAAAACAATTACACCGCTTATTGCCCGCCTACAAAAAGTTTCGTGGAGTGTTTTTTCGGCTGTGTCTTGTAGTGTCAACCCACCTCTACCTTTTCCTGAATATCAATATGTATATTATTAAGTGGTCGTGGACAAACTATATTATGTTAGATGTTATTTTGACGAGCATTATTTACTCTGTCCACTGATCATATTTTCAATCCCTTTTTCCCAACGGATTTTTTAGAAATGTTAATTTTCTAAATTTCCTAAGCGCCATCTGGCGGCTTTTGACGACGTCCGTATAGATTTTATGTCGCACCGGTGGCGCACTCTTTCTGGAAGAATAAGTGGCGCGAGGGTGGTATCGATTGCGTACCCTCCGAGAGTCTGGTACCGACCGTCTTCCTCTAAGGTGAAGCGCGTTTTGGTTTTTCAACCCGATGTTTCCAATGGTAGCGTTTTGAAATCTGCGTTTTGAACCCGATACAGTGACTAGTGACTACCTAACAGTAAAGACGAAAAAGTTCGAATTTCGACTCGAGAAAAAAAGATCCGAGCTCCTTTTTTGAAGCCCGTTTTAAAAAACGCCGCGCTAATTACTTGTAATTTTTGATTAGTGCCAAAAATGAAACCGCTCATTGTCCGCCTACGAAAAGCTTTCGTGGAGTGTTTTTGTCGGTTGTGCCATATAATGTCATGCACTTCTGCCCTTCCCTAATTAGGCTATTTTCTTGCAGATAGCGGATATTTTGCAGACACAGGAGACTACCGGCAATTAAGTATTTGTAGAGTAGTTGTAGAAGTTGAAACGTTGTAGTATATTCTGTCGTAATAAGAATAAAAGCCATATGTTCAAAAATATCGAAAATCAAGTTGTTGGTGCCAAACGCTCTTTTTAATATAGGTATTTGCCAAATATGAATAACATATCTTAACAAGAACTCTTGAAAACTATTAACAAAATCTTGCTGTATACCTCGATTAACAAATCGTGCAAAACTTTAAACGTGAATATCTCAGTTTGGCACCTCATGAACTTACCGCGTTTATCCTTATGAGGGCAGTATATAGCAGTGTTTTGTTCACCTTAATATCGAGAATTTCTTTTTTCCATTTTTTATAAGAAATCGTGTTCATGTCAAGCACCCCGATAATCGATCATTGCATGGGGGCGGCGGTGGTTGAGGCTGCGGTGTTGCCGTCGCCGCCGTGCCTGCTGAGATTCGACTACGTGGATGTCCTACATCCAACGTACCTTTGTGTGCCAAATCTCTTTTACCACGCTGTAAGGGGGACCCAACTCTCGGAGAGGGTCTATCTATTTTGTTGCCCCTTAGGTCGCTAATTATGGGGGCAAAAGGCCGATAATTAATCCGTGGCGTTTCATGTTTGTAGCGAAAAAACACTTCGATGGTATTACCAAACGAATATAATTAATAAACGCTAATTTAAGAGAGATAAAATTTAATATTTTGGGGATGCCAGCAAGGATTTATTGTTTAAGACAAAACCTGCAAAACGCCAAAAAAAGTAATTGAATAGTAATTAATTACGAAATAAAATGAAAAAAGAATTTTCGGTCTTCTCAGGAATCTGAAATAAAATAGCGGCGGACGTGAACATTTCGCGATAAGTTTAGTAGGCCCCAGAACCGTGCTTGACACGGGTACACGATTTATTAGTAAAATTAATAAAACAACAACAAAGCAAACTAAACTAACGAGGCAGTGTAGAAAAGAAAATAATTCTGCCAGGTCGCTGGGATTCTCGATATTATGGTGAGCAAAACACTACTATAATAAACTAAATGTGTCAATTTCTACAACTACTCTACAAATACTTAATTGCCAATAGTCTCCTGCATCTGCAAAGTATCCGCTATCTGCAAGAAAATGGCCTATTCAGGAAAAGGGCAGAGGTGGGTTGACACTATATGGCACAACCGAAAGAACACTTCACGAAACTTTTCGTAGGTGGGCAATAAGCGGGATAATTCTTTTGGCACTAATTAAAAATACAATTAATTAGCGCGGCGGACTTAAAACGGGATTCAAAAAGGAGAAAAAAATACGAATTGGCGTAAATCAGAACGGCGGAGCCCAGGACTGACTAGTTTTCTCGCGGTAAAATTCGAACTTTTTCGTCTTCCCGGTTAGATCGTCGTTTTCGATCGTAACTCTACCGAGTTCAAAAACCGTCTCTTTGGTCATAACTCTCGCGAGTTCAAAACGCGTTACCCTTTTTCCCGAAGATCCTCGGAACCATCCTCTCGATACTTCTCATCCCCGAAAGAATACTGCAGAAAAAATCGATACCACCCTGGGCAGAGGCCACTGTATGGCGCTTCGGACGGTGCGGGATGAGCTTTTCAAAAAAATCTGTTATAAGAAGGGGATTGAAAATGTGATCACTGGACATTTTAAGGACAGAATAAATAATGATCTTTAAAATTACACCTCACATGACATATATATGATTGTGACAAAATATGATAAATTAAAAGCTCTATCTGATGAGAGAACAAGATTCAATTAACGAAATTTGCGAAATCGCTTTAATTACTAAAACTATTGTTCGGGTCACGTACAGGTCTGAAATTTTTTCAAGGGCCATAAATTATTAAAAGGGCGCTTTTGCCGGTTAAAGAAGAAGGGCAATTGTAGGGTTTCATGTTTTATGGCCGGAATTCCCAAGAAATTGTGAAAGTGCCTGTCCATAAACGGCATAAACTAACCAAAGAAATGCTCTTCGTCGAAAATTAAAAATATTGCAACCATATGTTCATTTCATATGTTCATCAGAAAACCGAAAAACAGAAAAGTTCCATACGTTTAAAGCTTAAACTTAAAAAATCTTCGAGAAGTGGCGTACAGAGTTGCCAAATTGCCGCACATGAACTCACGGATCTTAGGTAAATAGAGTCTTCCGTTTGCACAACAGTTTCAAAGGTAACTAGGTGACAAAAATAAGTGAATTGGTATTAGGTTGGTTGCTTTGAAGGGACATTGTCAAATGACGTAATTCTGGAGTGGTCAATTGTTATTTTAATACTAAAATGTTGAGTTTAATTAGTAAACTGCTGTTTATTTCAAGTTTAAATAAAGTAATTGAGTTGGCCTTGGTCCTTGGCCCCTGGCATCCGGTATGCGATAGCGAGAGCCTAACAGGTCCCAGATGACCAACAAAAACGCTACTGTTGGAACTATTTAGAGAAATGAGAGTTTAGATGTCAGTTTAAAAGATATTTGCAGCAATAGTAATACGAATTACTTTAAAATGTCATTAATCCATGAAAATATGTTTCTATTTTTTTTTACTTTTTTTCACAAGTAGTTTTTACCGGTTAATTATTTACGCTCCGATCCCTGGATTCGATTAGTCAATTTTTATATTTGGATGATGTCATCACGACGCATAACTGACGGAAACTGCAAGCAGATTTCAGCACACGGATTCTTGAAATCTAGTTTTTGAGTCCGGTTCTGTCAAGTGAATGACTCCTTCACATAAATATCCAGAAAGAAAATTTAGAGATCTTTGAGAGGGATTTTGTTACCTGCAATGATCTTGAAATGTTTGTTCAGTTCAGTACTGCCGAACGTTAGTTGCACAATCAAACAAATTTACATGTGAAGTTTAATAGTAATTATGTGAAGCACCTCGTCCGAAGAGATTACTCGAGATTACTATGTAATACAGCTCTTTCTGTTCTACTACCTAAAAAAATTTAAAGTAAGAATTTTCAAACTCTCGACCATTATTAGTCACAACCGTCATTCTTGCCATCCTTGGAGGCATTACCCAAGTAACCAAGTATCGTGTGTGAAACCTATAAAAAAACGTCATTGACTACGACCCTATAGCCATAGGACGTCATATCACGTGCTATATCACCTTAATAAGTCCCACCATAATAACGTCACGCGCAAGACGTATTAGAAACCTCATCGAATGACCGGCCAACACGTCAAATTCACGTTTTTTTCACCTTAATAAAACGTCTGATTTAAGTACCTTTATAGGGATTAAAATGACCAAAATCTTACAAAGATTTTCTGAAAAAGAACCGCTACCCACAAATTCTATGAGCACAATAAAATAAATAGGCACTAAACTGAAACACTTCGCTATAGAATGGATCTTGGATAGCAATATACAGGATATTTCGTTAAGGGAGTGGTTGCAACACGATGCTTATATGAACTTTTATTGTATTACCTGATCAAAGAACCTGTAAATAGCGGATTGTGCTCTTGTTCATGACTTTGTACCTGTATAGGTTCTTAATATTACAAAGCAGACAGTATTCTTGACCGACTAGTGTGAACAGGTGAGTGTTCTTAATATTGTTTAAAACTTAATTAAGTATATGGTTAATAATATTATAGTGTACGTTGTACGTAGAGTAGAAGTCAATTTTGCTTATTTATTTTTGGTGTTGCTTTTCCAGCAACATTTTAAAATAAAATAGAAAACCGACTCCATGGACACCGTGACACCAAACAAAAAACGGAAATACGAAATACAGAAAAAACAAAAACTTAACGTGATTATTCAATGGAAAACTCGATCAACATAACAGACTTCAGGGGAAATTTTTACTTTTTATTTTATCATAATATAACACATATGACTGAGATGGACTGCTGCCCCTAAAACACTAAGGGCCAACTGTTTTTTTGGGGTCTCACAAGGAGGGGTCTTAAGTCTGGGGACTCACGAAAACGCTCGTTTTGGGGGATTAGTGAAAAGGGGCCAGAAAGGCATGTTGTTATTGTTACGCCGTAAGAACTAACGATCACCAGCCGAGAACAACAGTAGAAGCATACAGCCAAATATGGTTTTCAAAGTGAATAGAAGGGCGGAATCGTCCCTTTGTTTCCATAAGACCTTCTGCCGGAGCTACGAGGTTCGTTTAATTGAGCGGAAAGATATGGTTCTGCTCCTGATTTATCCAAAAATTAGGTGAGAAATACTGTGCTTTTACTTGTGTATTTATTTGCGTTGTTTCTGTAGGTATTTTCGTTGACTAAATTTGCCAGAGGTCGTTACTTTTAAGGTCCGAGGAATTAGAAGTTTACGTAGTCCCTCATCTTGTTATTTCTAACGCTAGAACCCTAGCCTTAAACGGCCCGTTTTGTTTCAAAAGAGCAGCATAGGACCCTTCGGGGGAGGTAACGTAAGCCAAGGTCCTCAAACCGTAAAATTTAAGTAAAGTTTATACAGAAAATATTTTTTTCCACGACTGCCTCGAAAATGAACAAAATACGCTCTACTAACTATCGTTGAAAATAGCCTATTGCAAACAGCGTACGCAAAGTGCACATGTCGCACGCTCTCATACAGAAGCGTCTGAACGACCTCTGAATTGTCAGAAAGAAAGTAGCTATCAAAATTCAAAGTCAACAAGGATCAGTTTGGTTAGAGTATACTATCAACAGCGTCCTTGTAAATTTAAATAGTTCAGTTAGAAAATCAATTTGCTAATGTATTTAGACTCTACGTATCCAACCGCGGTGTTCTGTATCATAGCCACCGAGTTCTGCGAGAGATTTTCGTTTTGTGGACTAAGAACTATTTTATCATTGTATTTAAGGAATATTCTTCTCTTCACTGAAGACTCGGCGACAGTGATTTATCATCTATTTATCATGATGTGCTACGTAATCCCGCTGGTCGGAGCTATTTGTGCGGACAGTTTTCTTGGTAGATACAGGACTATAAGGAACTTTTCTCTGATCTACCTTGCGGGGAACTTGTTGATGTGTGTTGCAGCTGTGCCAGTTTTGGATCATAATCCAATCGTTATTTCAATACTGGGACTGCTACTAATAGCCATAGGTACCGGAGGACTTAAGCCTTGTGTTGCCGCTTTCGGAGCTGAACAGTTTCGACTCCCAGAACAAAGTGCACTTTTGAAATATTTCTTTTCCATATTCTACTTCACCATAAATTTGGGAGGGTTTATTGGAATGATAGTGACTCCAGTCATGCGCAAAGCAGTTTACTGTTTCGGTGACGACACATGTTATGCACTAGGTTTTGGATTTCCTGCCCTTTTAATGCTTATCGCTATATTGTTATTTGTTTTGGGAAAAAGATTTTATAAAGTAAAAATACCCAAACGCAACATAATGTTAGAGTTTGTCAAATGTTCTTGGCATGCAGCAGCTAAAAAGTGTCGTCATCGTGGTATTCTACGTCAAGAACACTGGCTGGACTATTCTAAAAACAAGTTCGACTGGAAGCTGATCCAAGATATGAAGGCAGTGTTTGCAATTTTACTGCTCTTTGTACCTTTGCCAATATTCTGGTCATTGTTCGACCAACAGGGGTCTAGATGGACTTTTCAAGCTTCACACATGGATGGAAATATTCTCGGTTTTCAAATAGTGCCTGACCAAATGCAAGTTATAAATCCCGCAATGGTTCTGGCTCTTATCCCGTTGTTCGACAAATTCTTATACCCATGCTTTGAGAAAATGGATATTCTTACTAATCCCTTGCATCGCATGGTAGTCGGTGGAATGACAGCTGGACTGGCTTTTGTCGCAGCTGGAATTTTGGAACTGATATTAGAGAAAGGATATCCCGAGCTTCCAGAAAGGAACCACGGCTCGATAAACATAGTGAATACCTTGCCTTGCAGCATAATGATCTTCAATCCCTTTAGTAAAATGCAAGTTTTGGGTGCGGGTAAGATTTTGAAAATTGAAAATGTGAAATGTCATAATCGCACCGGTTATGATTTAACAGTTGAAGCGCCTCCAAAATGCGATTACATAAGATTCACAAAGGAACGTTTTAAAGTTAGCGCTATCCTGGAGGAGCTACAGGAAGACACGTTTATTATCGCAACAAACGAAAATATGGAAATTCAAGGTTACATGACCGACGCTATAGATTTTCAAAAATCTATTACAGGAGCTCCAAAATTCCGAGTAGACTTCATTAAAAACACGGATCTCTTGCAAAATGTGAGCATAACGTTAAAGAGCAATTCAGGTTTGCAGGATATTTACTTTGTAGGAGTGCGTCCTAAGGGGTCGGTGGTATTCGTTTCGCCATATATAGAAATCCCCCAAGGAGTTTACGAATGCGTGATTAGCAGCAACCTGAACAAAAATCATTTTGATCAACACTTCCACTTTGCACTTGGAGGCGTCTATTCCTTAATCGTGCGAGAATCCCACGGACAAATTAATTTCGTCAAGCTCTATACGATGTCAACTCCCAACTACGTGAACATCATGTGGCAAGTTCCCCAGTACTTCCTGATATCGATAGCCGAAATCATGTTTGGCGTAGCCGGCTTGGAATTCTCTTTCATACAGGCTCCAAAGAGCATGAAGACTGTTACAATAGCCGGATGGTACTTATCTACGGCGGTCGGAAACTTGTTGGTTATTGTCATAACCCAATTGGATCTATTTAAGAGTCAAGCTCACGAATTTTTTCTTTTTGCTCTACTTATTGTAGCGGATATGGTTGTGTTTATTGAAATGGCTTCGAGGTATCGCTTTGAAGTGTTGGAGATGGAAAGTTCCGCTTTAATCGTTGAAGAAGTCGATGAAGTACAGCAGGAGGAGTAACAGAATTAGAATGCTTTGTTGAAAACTTCTAAATATAAAATAAAGTGAAAGACTGAGAGTAGTTATGTTGCAATATTTTTTATACGGAGCAAAAAATATTTAATCAAAAGAAGATTTCCTTAGTAGAATCTACAAGTAAAAATTTTTCTTGAGAAAATTAAAGATATTCTGTAAGTACCTACTTTAATAAAACAAAATGATTTTTGAGGAGCTATCTTTATCATTTTTAAAGAATTGCCGAAAGCGGAACAGCTTACAGCTCTACTTTTTCATTTTAATTTTTAATCATAAAAAATAAAAACTGCTCCACTACCTTTCGAATCATAACTCAAATGTCGTAGGACTTATTTATGCAGGTAGGTATATCATACATAAACAATGTGAATCATAATGTAAGTGAGGATATTATTTATTCCTAAACTATAATAAAGAATTTTCGAATATTATCTCCGTTGATATTTTTTCTGCAATCATCACAACGGGAGCATTGGTGTGACCAGAAATAAGGGTGGGCATTACACCAGCATCAACCACTCGAAGTCGATCAATGCCATGAACTTTCAAATTTGAATCTACCACTGAATCGGTGTGGCAAGTTCCCATTCGGGTTGTTCCAGTTGGATGGTAATCCTAAAATAAAACTGCATTAAGGAATGTAATGCACATGTCGGGTTAAATTTACGAACCACAAGGCAAAAATACTGTTTTTGATACGTAAAAAAGTCACTTTACATTGCAAATTCTAACATAAAAAGTGTTAGTTCAATCATACATATAACATTTTCTGCCCGTACCATGTCACTCCAATTTCATTCTTTTTTAAGTCGGCAAAAAGCATATTCCTCCCTTATTTAGTGCCATATCCATGCACAATACTCATCCTCATTCTGATCGTACACACAAACTTGTTCCTAACATGCATTGCAGAACATTGCATAATATACACGAAACCAAAGTTAAAACTCGCAATGAAGCAAACCATCCCTACATTCCTCCTTGTATCAGTCCAACAATCGATCTCACAGCTTTCTGCTGCAATCCAAACATCCTCTCAGAATGAGAAGAATGCCCCTAAGCAAGCACCACATATCAAAGTCTGCGGTGAAGTGTGCCAAATTAAGCACTTTTTAGTGCCTCAGCTGACAAAATCCCACCAGACTTTGCATCATCAAGAAGCTGCTCTTCAACTCAACAAACCGAACAGCTTTGCTCGCACCATACTGGGCTCTAGGCAAGTAACAAAGAATTTTACATTTGAAACTCTACTACTCCCTCATGAAAAAAAGGATTCGCTTCGTTTTACTCAACATTAAATGAAGCTTGTATAGAGGAATCTTCTCCCATATTTTGTGTGGGAGTGTGCAAATGGGTCTCCTGTAATAGGGTCCAGGAGTGATCCTAAACTACTGGCGGCCAATGTGCAAATTGAATTCAGCCGCCCCCAAATATCAACAATAGCTACAATGTCTACAAAACAGCCTTTAATGAGAAGAAATAATTGTAAGAAGAGGAAATTAAAAATAAGTGAAAATAATAACCAACTAAGCACCACAATAAAGAGAACCCTAAATTATGCACTTTCCATTCTCGCTTTGGCAAAATCCAAAAAAAGCTATTCAAAAAGCGAGTTATAACAAAACAAAAGGGAGGCGTTCAGAAATGTACGTAAATTACTACCATTGAGGAGGAAGAAAAAGCGCCACACTACGGTACCTAAAGACGCACCACAACAAGTCAGTACTGTGTTCAAGGTAGGGTTGTGATCTTCATTGTACCCGGGCATATGATTGTACCGGGTGCGGTGTTTATGAACGGTGCATATTGTGTTTGCACCCGGTGCATTCCGAATATGTCAGAATCGTCAAATGAATCTCGATCTGTCAAATGTCATCAGTCAACAAATGTCATCTGTCAACTTCATATTTCATAAAACAAAATATATTTTTTTTATAAACAAATACTAAATAATATACGAATGACATAAATAAATGTGTGTTAATAAATTATTCCCTATTACGGTATCCTGCATCCTGCAAAAGCAGAACCGTCATTTGTTGTTCCTACTCGGTAAAGTACTACTGTATTTCACCGTTCTCGTCCAAATAAAGGTATTTGATCCAAAGTCCAAACAGTTTAAGTAATTTTTGTTATGAATATGTTCGTTAAATTTTGTTTAACTCAGCAATTAAAGCAATATTATATCCTTTTATTTTCTTATGATATTTTTTCAAAAAGAGAGTTTTTTTTTATAAAATCAGGTGGTTAAAAGTTTTATAAAAGTTTATTTCAGTTCCTGAGCGGTAAAATATATAATAAAAATTAAAAATACGCATGCACGTGACTTGTAGATTGTAGTTAATGTAGCAAATGCAAAAATACATAATATGACATATGACATATAACAATATGGCAACGTGGTAACTTAAGTTGAAAAGGCAACGCTGCGGATTGAATGCACCGGGTGCAATAAGGGTGCATATTCTCCAAATGTCGGTGTAAACAAATGCACCCGGTGAAATCACATCCCTAGTTCAAGGTGCAAGACTTACTTCCTAAGCAAATTCAACAGAGTGTGGTGATTAAAAAGAGGGTTTCTAAAAAGAAAATTACTAAAACTCGCACGATAATCAGAAAAGGTTGCGACAAGCAAGAAACAACTAAAAGTGTAACTATAGATAAAGAGAGTGAACAACTTGCGTCTACTATAACTGTAGAGAAATAAGCGGCACCTTTAGAATTCTGAAGAAGCCCGAAGATGGAGGTTGTAATGTTGAAGAACGTGGTAAAACGCAAAAGTAGCAAACAAAAAGGATACCAACAAGAAACCACGGAAATCACAACACTCAAAAAAGAGGGTGAGAAACCTGAAACCTGAAGAGGCAACTCCAGAAGAGCTTCCGGCCAAGATTGTCGAGGAACTCAGTGAAGAATTGGAGCACACCACCATGATAATATGCGTGCATAAAAAAAACTCAAGCAGACCATGGAATTATAACAGTAGGTCTGAGATGACTTTGTGAATGAACAATTGAAAGTCGAAAATGTCATATAATGTGATAATTTTCCTTTTTTTTATGAACTTATCTCAGCCAAGACTTTTAATTCTATGGCTTGCTACGAGTTTTTTTTAATGTACACCTTATAGAAGAATGTAGGTAATCCCAAAAAGAAGGCCGTTAAGAAAAGAAAAAGAACGAAAATAAAGAAGAAACCACATAAATTGTAACTGTTGAGGAAGAAGGTAAACTTCCCGAGGTTACTGTGTCCGTTATTGTCAAAACTGTTACTGAAGTTGAAGATGAAATTATCTTGAATGTGGGAGAAGAGAGACCGAAGAAGCGCAAGATAAAGAAAATGGTTATTGACCAAGAAGAAATAAAGCCTGAAGAAATTAAACTTATAGAAGACTTATAGAAAATACTGTTCAAGGCGGTGGACTAGCATTACCGGAAGTCCGGTGGTTGAAAAGAAGAGCAAATAAGGAGGAAAAAAAGAGTAGCAGTGAAAAAATAGACTTGCCAGAAATCCGTGATGCTAAAGTATACATTCCTGAAAAATACGATTTTGAAGAAAAGCCTAAAGAAGAAGAAAAGACAGCTGCAGTCGCTGTGAAAAGACACTGTGGTCGCGTCAACCCAAATCAAAGGCGGAAAAGCCAGTTCAAAAGAGGCCAGATATCCTTAGTTCTCGAAAAGAAATTTCTTCACAGACCTCACTTACTATTGATACAACAGCTAAATTTAAAGAAAACCAAATTGCACCTTTCAGCGAAATTAAAAATTACTCGTATGTGAACGTAAAATTTTAATTTTTGGCCGCCCCTTAATTTGGCTACCCGAAATTCTTCACCTATTTGTCTATGGGTAGAATCGCCCCTAGTAAGATCTAATATTGGACGATCAGTGATGAATATAAGAAACACATTAAGATAAAGTATAGATCGCTGAAGTTCCCTTATATTTATGGCTTTTTCCGCAGATGTTACCCCTCAACCCTAACTGCCTGTGTTCTGGAATGTGTGGTGAGAGAAACTTTACACTATCAGTGCCGAAGTGGTAACACTGTAGATTAGGAAGATGGGTGCAGCTTGAGACGAAATCAAAAGTTTGCTAAAGTCAAAAAATTGATGCAGCGAGTTGCTTCTCATTAAATGAATCCATAATAAACAAAATCCGTAATTGCCCTGGTGTTATTTCGAACTTGTCTAAATCCTTACTGGCAGTCTGAAAAATAATTATTTTACTTTACAATACCATACATGATAATGGTGGCGAATGGTATAGCGGGGCGAGGACAGTCAATAAAAAACTTCTACTTTACGCAGAAATCGCCGACGTTTCGACGTTTATTTATGTCTTTTTCAAGGCTATTCTACACAATGCGCGGAAGTTTTTTCGTCATAAGCAAGGAGATACATTTTTTGCCCAAGAACGTCTACGGAAGACCATGACATTGACACACATTGGAACAAATACAATCATGAGACGTCGACTGAACCTCCAGACAACAACAGGCCCAGCACACCCCAGCCCTAACTGTATTCTAATCCCTAGGAATAGATACAGTTGGGGCTGGTGTGTGCTGGGCCTGTGGTTATCTGGAGGCTCAGTCGACGTCTCATGTTTGTGTTTGTTCCAATTTGTGAATGTCCTTACCCCGCTATACCAATCGCCAATTGAAAATACAGACATCAAGGAGATTGACCTATAGTTTTCGGGTAGGTCCTGGCTGATTATCCTTTTTAAAAAATGGAATCACTAAAGCATCATTTAACACCTTAACCAGTTCGTGCTTGATGTATACATTGATTAGTATCGTCAGTGGGATCAGTATGAGGTGTTTAAACACTCCTAATAAGTTTTATATTTAAATCAGAGAACCAGAGTGTCACAAAAGAGCAAAAAAAAAACAAAAAAACCTCGCAAATTTGGGAAAAACGACCTTCATCAACTAACAGCCCATTGTTTAATACAAAGAGTACAATTTTGCAGGACTCAAGAGAAGGGTCGTTGTGATGACCCAGAGGCGGGTCCCACTAATATTTGAAATTTATGTGAAAATATTAACGTCAAGAGATTTATAAGAACTTTATATAGGACTATTTTTCTGAGATAATTTTTTTAAATATTATTAATAATATTTTAATAAATTTGTTTTGTTTGTATCCGATAAAAATTATTACTTTTGCAAAAATATTTTTTTAAAGTTTAAAGTTTTTTTTTGTTTCGCGAAGAATGATTATTTATGATATTGCTAGTTGAAAAATAAAGATGCTATCAAGGAGCTTGAAATCATTTTTCATAAAAAAAAAGATACAAATTATTCTTTTACAAAATTTTTTTAAGTCATTCATTTTTTAAGTCATTAAGAGCCTAAAGATTTTCAAATTTAGAAAAAATAAATTTGTAAAATTTTTATAAAATTTTTCTAAGTTGAGAATGGCGTAAGAAGTAGGAGTGGAAATACTAACATTTTTTTTTGTAAATGTTGTGAATAGAAAAAAATAAATTAAATTATTTGAAAAATTTTTCTAAGTGCTCCGATGTAAAAGGTAACAAATAATTTTAAAATAAGTTTCAGAAAAATTCAGAATATTTTTCAAGATAATTTTTAATCCCAATAATATTCTTGGTTTCACTTTAAGAGTAGTTGAGAACGATTACTAAGTTTTATGTAGTAGTACAACATCATAATACATAAAGCATAGATGATCACGGAATATGCCTAAGTCTAACAAAAATTAAAAACTGTAAAAAAATATGTACCTGTAAATTTTTTAAGTATAATTTGTAGAACAATTATTTTACACCCACTGTTCACTGTACAAGCCATAAATTTGTAAACTTATGCACACACAAAATTTAAAACGCATATAAAAATTTTGAAAAATATTTAACACCAACATTTTCAAAAGACTAAGTAATTTTGGAGCTGTTGACCGTACCTAGCAGAAGTCTTAAACTGAGCCTCGCGATCCAGATCAAGACCGAATTTCATTTCTGTTAATTTCTAATTTGGTAATGGGTCAAGTATTGGTGACACATCAGGTTGAGGTAGGGATGCGCTGAAAGCTGCCAGACATCGGTAGGCGGAACAATATTCCACCACCTGCTAAAATTTCCAGGAAACCGGAATTATTCATTGTTCCCTCTTAAGAATGGGCTGGCCTCATCAAAAAGCCGGGAGATGGATTATAGATATTTCGGTGGGAGATTAAAGTGGAGAGAGAAGGATGCGCGAGCATCCAGATCTTGGAAGTGAAAAATTATCGGCAGTGAGAAATTCTTGGAAAATTGCCCAGAAAAATAACCCCGAGGTATATATACCCAGCCTTTGCTTAACTCTGGCGTCTCATTGATTAGAAAACCTGGAAGTTTAGAAACTATTAAAAAGGGGAAAACAGTATGATTGGATCGGATATGGCCAAGTGATTATTTAAGTTACAGCTCCCTTTCGAAAACAAATAATTATAAAGGCCATGATTAAGTTTTGGTAAGAAAAACAAAATATTAAGCTAAGTGCCCTGGTACTCCGGACCCACTCAAACGAGAGGAAGTGAACCAGATCAGGACTTTGGTCGAAACTGGGGTAAGACTAACTTATTTTATTACTAATAATAATATAGGGATCTGCGTTTCATTTCATCGTTTTGGGGGATTAGTGAAAGAGGCCGAGAAAGAGTATCGTTACGCCGCGCCGTAAGGACGAACGATCGTCATCCGAGATTACCAGTAGGAGCTCCAGCCAACTTTTATTTTCAAAGTAAAGAGAAGGGTGGAAGCACCCTTTTGTTCCCATAAGTCTTTTTGCACCCATAAGGCCGACCGGAGCTACAAATTCCGTTTAATTGATTGGCGAGATATGGTCCTGGTCTATCTAAAAAGTATATAAGATCCACTGTGTATTTATTGGCGTTATTTTCTGTATCTATTGTCGTTGTCGCAAAGTTGCTAGAGTAGGTGACTTTTAAGGCCATAGAAAAAAACTTTACGTATATAGATTCTCATTTCGTTATTTCATATGCTGCCTCCCCCCTAGCTTGAAACGTTTTGCTTTTTAAAATATCAGCATAGGACCATAGGGGGAGGAAACGTAAGCTCCAATACCCAAACCGCAAAAGTTCGGTAAGGTAATATAGTACAGTTATTATAATTTTGCATGGAGTTGATTTTTAAGCTGACAATTATATCTCTAACCTCATTGTAGGTAACAGGCCTGAAGGAGACGGGCACATTTGGTTTCGAACACTCTCGGCAAATCTGTTGGATCGTCGACAATAGGTGTTATTTTTTTCAACAAAGCTATGGGCAATGTTCGCAAAATACTCATTGAAAGTGTCTGCTGGGGGTAGTTGCAGTTTCCCTCATACTCACTGCACCTCTTTTTGCTTTCGTTGACCACATTTTTTTTTTAATTAATAATTTTTTTCTACAAACGTCAAATAATGACGCATTTTACGCTTTCATTAGACAAACGAAAACCTAACGTTTTTTGAGGATCTGAATGTGAGTTTACTTTTCCGCGCGTTGCCCAGGACAGCAAGCGAAATAGTTATTTACCTAACAAGTGCGGGAAGTGATGCTTTACCGCACGCTGATTGCAATGACTGAACGACGCGTAGTTCGGAGTTCGGCCAGCAATCGAGTCCGCTAGAGTAAGTAGTTACCGAACCGTCCGCTAGAATAAGTAGCTGACCGCGCTACGCGTCGTTCGGTCAGCAATCGAGTCCGCTAGAGCACTTCCCGCACGTGTTAGGTACAATATTTTTCCTACGAGCCAATTTCTCTTAAACATTTTCGTCTTTCCTAGTTTAGTTCTTGAAATTTGCGTGCGGTAAAAACTTTTACCGCACACGTGCAATAAAAATTTTTACACGCACGCCTGTAAACGTCATGAAATTATTTATAAGTGTTAGTGCTTTTACATTAAGTCACTGGAAGACCGCATCTATTTGCTGCATCTAAAATTTCGTCTGATAAGACCATTCTGATTATATCTTTTGAAGGTTTTTGTCCCTATTATCTATTTTATCTGTAAATTTATTTTTAAAAACACCAAAACCGACATTTGTCAAACTGTAATTAATCCGCTGTAATTAATCCGAACTTATTTTGGTTTAACATATGTCAACATAGGAAATCCATGGTGTAGTGGTTGACATACCTACTTTGCGATCTTAAGGTCGTGGGTTCGAATACCGGTGAAGACTTATTTTTTTTAAATTCCTTGGCTGGGATAGTCAATTTCCTACGAGCGCATGTGTGTTAATTTTGTTGTCTTCTGTAACTTCAATTAAATATGAACGTGGTTTATAGGCACGCACGTGTGGTAGGTAATAGTGCTAAATGTCTTCTGCTTAATTTAATTAATAGTGCTAAATGTCTTCTGAACCCTAAAGCATTCAGATAAGTATAGAAAAACACAATCAATTTATTTTATCTCAGCAAAATAGAACAACACAAGAACATTAAAATTATGCAAAAGTAACACTAATTTTAATAAAGCTTCAAATTGTATGTAATTTGGCTTTGCGTGCGGTAAAGTGCTACTTCCCGCATTCAAATGCGTGCGGTAAAGCGACTTTACCGCACGCTCGTAAAAAAAAATTTTTTTTTCGCTTGCTGTCAATAGCAACTACCACCACTCAACCAATTATTAAAAACGCCATTGTCACTTTGATTTAAATTTTCAGATTGTGTCTTCAGATATGCTCAGTTGTGATTCACATTATTTGCAGAAAAAACGTTGTATGCATTACGAGCAAAAAGTAACTTTTTTGCTCTCGAGTGAACAAACTTTACTCTCCGAGCAAAAAAGTTGTACTTTTCGCTCTTAATACATAAATAACTATTATATTTTCTGGCCCGACAAATTAAGGTGGTCGCGTATGGCTCGGATGTCATCATTAAACCAGTTCATGTAGAATTCTTGGTTTCTACTTACATTTTCTTACAGGAAATGACCCAAAATATGCCTCCTGAAACAAAATTCTCAACCCTTCAAACTCACTTTCACTACTCACAACGCATTCATCGAGAAATTCAAATAAACTCTCAGCAATCTCAATATTCAGAATTTAGATACACCTGTTAGAGTCATAGGACGATACATGATCTCTGATCATGCTCAACCAACACCAACAAAATTCTTTTTTGACATACCGTTGTGGCCTGATAGCGAAATACACATAGCCACCAACTCTTCGATAACTTGTCGTTGGCAATGTCGCAATCGGGAACTGATGCCACATTTACTCCAGTAGTCAGGTTCTGGAAAGCCAATGTTTTGTTCAGCCCTAAGACAAACTGAACTCCTTGGTAAAGGACTTCTAGGTCAGTTTCGTTAGAAAGGAAATTAGGATTGATCAAAGGAAAATCACGTGGATCTCCTGACGCCAGGGTGATTTCGCCTACAGACAACGGTCGTTGAATTTGTATCAATGGTGCCAGCTTGCTAAAAAAAAATTAAAGAAATAATTATTATTTATTTTGTACCACAGACTTTTCCTATGTCAATAAACAAAATAATTTAATTTAAGTGAAACACATTAAAAAAAATCAACATAAAATATTTTGTACAAGAATCATACCTAAAAAAAAGAATTTGTCTAAAAACTCGTCCTTTTCAGAATAAAGAATCTTAAATGGGGTGGAAAAGAGGATACTGCGATCTTTTTTACTGTACCTAATAGGGAGCGCTACCTGCAACCATCTCGGCTATTTAAAAGGGCTTTACTTTTTTTCTAAAACATTAATTTTATACGACTTTAGTAGAAAAAAAATTCGCCAAGTTGCTTTCTAAAATGTTCGTTTTTTAACTATCTTCCAGGTGTCCGTGCCAATTTTGACTACATTACTATTACGTAAGTCTACAGGGAGCTACTGAATGTATTAACTAGTTGCTTCGAATCCATAAATTATGGACAGGTCATGATCGGTGATCGTGGTGAAGAGACACATGCTGCCACGACTTGTCTTTGCTTATAAACAAAAAATATCGAATCTAGACAAGTCGATAAATTTCCTAGGTCAGGGTGTTGTACTAGTCGAAGTATGTATGGCACAGGTGTATTCCATCAGGAAAGGGGGGAAGTCTTGGAGTAATTAGTCTTACAGTAGTAATACGGAGCCTTGCTGCTGTCGATTCCAGCTAGTCGTGGGACTAGAATTTGCTTAGACCAAAGAGAAACACCTACCTCGTTCCTATATCGATCCAAAACATTAATCTTCACGGCAGACAAGAATGTCAGAAAGGAGCAAACAAAATTGCAGCATTCTTAGAAATGATCGACCGATGACCGGTTTAGTAACCAAGCACAAGTTAACCCAAATTTAAAAACCATATCTCGCAAATTTGTTCAATCGATTGGGAAAAATTTGCTAAGGTTCAAGAAAAATGAATCACAATGAGACGAATTCTTGGCTTTCCTAAAAAGCTTAGAATTTTGAATCTTCTTCGGCTTCGGAAGAATTCAGACCAGATTCTCCAAGACCCTTAGGCGTCTCGTACAATAATTAAAACGGCTCAAGAGGAAAAGGCTGACTTTCGAAAACGCCACATTTAGTTAGATAAACCAAGCTTCGTGGGTTTTTAGAAAATATATAAAGCAGGAGCCCCATGCTTTACCAAACTCGAGGACGCTTCAGCCGCCTTGGAGAGTAAAATCTGGCACAGTGCCTGCTTACTGGTTGTTTAAAGGAAAGGATATATTCATTCCTTAACTTAAACCCAAACTCAAACAAAAAAAAATCAATCTTCAGCGTGTGAAGGCGGCTACTTATTTTTGAAGAAAAGACTCAGGAAATGACGATTAAATGAATTGTTTATCCAGGAAAACGGACTGCTAACATAGGACCAGTATACGACTTAGGAGATACAATAGGCTGTGACTGGGAAGAGGAAGCCATGGAGGAGGTTCTGTGCCGAGATTGTAGAGGGTTCCCTTAGGAAGCATTGTCGGGCACTTTTGTCGCTAAAACCTTTTCTTAATGGAACTAGACTTTCAGATCAAATTTAGTCCTCCACTGGTGAGGAGGCGTTGAAGCTTCAATACGGCAGATTGGGAGAAAAGCTTGTATTTTCAACCATATAAATCTCCGGAATAGAACGGAGTGTTGCGGTGTGGAACACTTTACACCTATCTACAAAGCTTCTTAGAGTCAGTCCCATGTGGAATTTTATTCCATACTGTTGGTCACAGGTCAGAGTAGTCTTATAACAAAGTTGGGGTTATACAAAGAGGTCCTAAATCGTCTAGACCAATCAGCTTAGGATCGTTCCTTTTAAAGGAATGAACAAACTCCTGGACCAACACTTGGGAAAAGTTGCGCTATCAGCGTACTCACTCAATGCAGAACAGAATACATAAAAGGATAAAAAGCAACGAAAATGTTTGAACAAAAACCAACTGGTCTTCCAATATGCTAGAATGTAGGCATACGCAACGATATTATAAAATTTATAAAGAATTATCCTGATCAACAGCACGTCTCCAGTACAATAAAAAAAGAGATAATCTCTAGGGATGAAGTTCAGGTTTTGGTGCCTAACTGGAGCCCAAAATAAAACCTAGCAATAAACTAGGATAACGGTAAGTGTTCGATCAATTCGAAGAATAAGGCTGGAATTTTGAAAACTATTACCTTAAGTGTAACACAGCATTTACAAATAAATTGAAATATCTGGGAGTCATCCTGGACGAACAAAAAGAGACGTGCAAGAGTTTCTCTCGAAAATCAAGGAGGTAAGAATCATTGGTGCCAAACCATTTTCTGTGCAGAAAAATGCATGTCTGTATTACGATCAATGTTGGGGGGGGAGGTAGGGGGTCAGCACTAGACTCAATGAGAATGACGCGCCCAGCAGCAATTCTTGATCTACTTTCTCTTCGAATTTCCTTGAAATGAAGGTGAGGTACCGTACCACAAAAATATAATATAGTGCCCAAAAATGGCCATGCGTACCCCTAAGATATTGAGAGTGGTCTCTGACTTAATCTATTATTAATAAAATAGGACCACAGTTGGTTTGCAAGTAATCCCCGAAAGACTAGCGCTTGAGCTATAAAAAAGTAACATACGGATTACCCACTTTTAATCTAAATTGGGTTTGCTTTATTTTGATTTTAAGCATCCCATAATCACTACCAACACTTACCATTAAACTTCAACAACTAAACTAGAAAAATAAATTTTTGATATACAACTTACTTTACAACAAAATTTCCTGAAGAATCTGCTGTAACTAAAGGCTTTAAGAAAACTTCGATATCAGCCTGTGCGTCGTTATCGAGATCGACAAAAGCAATAACACGACCTACTCCTATTATCAAAGGTCCTTCATCTCTCGTCCATAAGTCGACCAGCTCGCCCAAAGTCGAATTGTAATAAAGTTCTCTAGTTCTGAAAAAAAAAACATAAATTTACGTAATTTTTCTTTATCACAGTTTTTTACAACTGTGTAAAATTACATATTAAAAAGTTCTTAAAATTAATTTCCAATACTTACGGAAACGATATGACCCCTCCAAAAGCAACATGATCTCTCAATTGTTGCCCAACGGGAAGATCCGCAATGACGTCTATTCCATATTTCTCCAATTGAGCAGCAGGTCCAATACCGGAAAGCATCAAGATTTGAGGGGAGCTGACTGCTCCAGCCGAAACAATAACCTCATTTAAAGCATTTGCCGAGTAATAATGTCCATTTTTAACGAACTCAACACCAACAGCCCTTTTGTTGGTAATAATTACTTTTGTAACAAAAGAATTTAAAGATATGTTCAAATTCGGCGAATGTCTGATCGGTCTGAAGAAAGAATAATTTGACCCAGATCGGATGTTGTCTGATAGAAAATGCTGACTTCTGCTGTAGCCCAATTGGCTTGCACCATTGTAGTCCAATTCGGCGAGTCCTAGCTCATGAAAAGCATCGAGTAGTTGGGACGTCTAAATAATAGTTTTTCCACTAATGATTTGAGTACATTAATACGAAAATTAAATTACCAAGCCCATAATATCGGGAGCAATGCCAATTGTTTGAGGACCGGTAGTTCCGTGATAGATAAAATCGAAATCCTTTGTAAAGTTAGCCATTTCTGATAGTTTAAAATAAGGAAGCACATCTTTGTAAGCCCAACCAATGTTACCTAGGGCTGCCCAGTTGTCGTAGTCTTCGGCACTTCCTCTGACATACATTGCTCCATTGATTTCACTGCATCCACCCAAAACCTTTCCTCTTGCATATTCGCATTGTTGGTTGCTATAACCTAAAAGTAGAGCATTCCAAGAACTTTGCAATTCAAAAAGATCATTCTTGTTAGGTAAGTTCTGGTTAGGCCTTTTGCCCACTGATTCTTTGTCCACAGATTGTTAGGAGAACTTTGAAAAAATGGCAACCTTAAGTGGTTTACACTTAAGATTTAGACAGTGATTGGTTCGTGTTATATAGTTTTGCATTAAACTAAGTGTTCCGAAATTAACGTGCAATAATTTAACAGCTTATTTTAGACAAAAAAATATGATAAATATTTTATAAAAGCGTATAACTCATTATGCTTTAATAGATAGAGTTTTTAACTGGTTTTAAACTCTACAGAAAACTATTTTGTTAGTGTCAGGTCTCCCTTTTATCACGCCAAAATTTGTAATATTACGGCACTGACAGTTTCGTAAGCATGCTAAATTTATTCGCAAATTTTATACCTTATGCAGCGGACGTGTAGTTTGTCGAACCCATATAAATTATAATTGACATATAATTATAACGTAACATTAAAAAGTTCAGCCCGAAAAAGTCCGGGTCAGTGGCAACAAAAGCGCATGCGCGGCTGGCAAGCTCCGCCCCTTAATTTTGAAAAATCGACGATGCCACGCTTTATGTTTTATTAAGTTTTCGCCGAAATATGAAATATCTAATAATGTATTATATCAATATAAAAATACTAAGCATTATTTTTAGTTTCTAAAATGTTTGAGCTCTTAGTTAACTTGGCAAATTAGCATGGTGTGGTGAAAGAAAAAACTAAAAACTCATAATTTATTTAAAATAAGCTTCTGTTCTATTCCTGAATATAATTTAAACATGACACTGCCGTAATGCTTTCAACGTCATTTGCTGTTAACCTAACTTTTTAGGTTTTATTTTGGCGGGTACGCGCATCACATTTACACATTAGTCAGTAGTTGATATTGATAATAAAACCATAATAATGTAATTTAATTTAATTAATTATAATCAAAAAATCTCAAAAAGACCCAATACTCACCATTTTCATAATCATAAAAAGTCTAACCATCCTATAAAATATTGGCGCCTTTCCTTGTCTTGGCTTACAAGTCAGGTATCAAGAAATCAATACACAATACACTTGATAGTCTTGGTGTTATTGTCGTAGGACAAAGTATTTAATTAAACCTACGCGATCTTTAAAGGGAACGGTCCATTTTCACTACCACCAAGCGATGTTGCAATGCCCGATGAGTATTTAATACTTATTACACTAATTTGTTTTAAAATAAATACGAGACTATAATCAAAAAAACAAATCTTTGATCATTCGTTATTACAAATTTTCTTTTCATGTCAAAAAATACTTAGAGTTGACCTAACCTCAAACTTTTGTCCTTCTAGAGTTTTCGGTAGACTGCTTTGTGCGCTGCGAGACTACTACCATCCTTTGTTTTCTCATTGCGAATAGAAGGATGAGGATACTCCGAGAGCGCACTAGGGCGTCCGGCCAAAAACGCAATTACTTTTGTGGGCGTGTCCTCCGCATACGTCTTGCGCAGAAGAATGTGCGCATTAGCAAGCAGTGAGCCTAATCTTGGTTTTCATAGGTCACTAGAAGCTGCACTTTTAATCCGTGGGGAAAGATTGACGTTCGTAGTATATTAACTAGTACGAATATGGTCGAGCCTAAGATACCAGGGTCACCGAACAATCGAATGGAATTTGCTATTTTGACCATCATGAATAGATTTTTAACTGACTACCCTCTCTAAGTGAGAATAGCCCCGAAGAAGACTAAATAAATAGTCGAAACGTCGGCCATTTTCGAATAAAGAAGAGGTGCATTATTTGTCCCAATCCTGCTAACTTCACCAACAAATTGTTTTTAAAGTTAATGAAGACCTAATGTTAGCATGGTCGAAGAAAAAGTATAGTGTTTTACTCGTCAAAAAAGCATTTTCTATCGCTCGAGAACATGGTAAACTGTTCTCTTGCGAGAGAAAATGCTATTTTCGTCACTCGTTAAACAATATACTATTTTCTACTCGCGTGCGTTAAATTTTACTTTTCCGCTGGCTTTTGAGTGCGGAAATTTGTACTTTTGCGCACTAGTGCGGAAAAGTGAAAAACCTCAAATGGCTATATATTTTGCTTTATATAACTTTGTTTACTATGGTTGGTATGGAAGAACGTAATAACAACCAGCAAAATTACCATGATTTATAGTTTGTCAGGAATGGTGGCATTAGGTGCCTGGTATACCATCTTACTTATACCTGTACTGCATCTTTAATTTTAGTTTTGCAAAAAAGGATTGTTTATCTGTCAGGTAAAAAATGCAATGTACATCATATCTGGTGTTTTAACTTCAAAGGGAAGTTTTACTGATAATTGTAAAAGTGGTCCTTACTCGTAGAAAAAATATTGTTCTTAACACTTGTGGAAAGTATCTTTTCCGCACTCGACTTCATTTGCAATTGCAGTCGCGTGCCGAAAAGTATCATTTTCCGCATTTGTTAGAAAAATAACTATTTCGCTTGCTACCCTAGGCAACGTGCGTAAACCCATCTGATCATTCTGATCACATTCTGATTCTCAAAAAAGTTAGGTTTTCGTTTGTCTAATGAAAGCGTAAAATGCGTCATTATTGGACGTTTGTAGAAAAAAAATATGGATCTAAAACACTTAATAAAAGGCTCTAGTAGTTTTTGTTAAAAGGACTGACACTGAACAACTTACCACTTGACCCAGGTGGATAGACGCCGTTTCTCCATCAAAACATGAGTCTTACTTAGAAAAAAGTCCATAATAAATATTACTTTTTTCAAGCGGACGAAAAGTACGTAATTTGTTTTCTCCATACGCACACCTAAAGTGGGCTTTCTAATCCTGAGACCAAAAAAGTAGCAAAAAAGTCCTAGACAGTAAAAGTAAAGTCAAGAGTCACCGCTGCTGTCATGGTGGCGCATATATAAACGATTTTCATTCACCAAAATTATTTGAACACTAGATGACACCAGATAGACCGATCTGAGTGTATTGCCATCTTTACATTCTTATTGAAAAAACAAAGGATAGGAATACTCTAAGAGCGCTCGAGAACACCACCCGAAACCGTTATTAGTAGAAATCGCATAGGTTCTCGAATTCTGTTAAATGTCATTGGTTGTTAAATGTCAGGCACGTCATCATATTTAACTGTCAATGTGACTTTTATTAATTTAGTATTGATAATAATCATATACGTTTTGCGTCCTTTAATCAGGTCACTCTTTAAGTGTCGGTAGCTCCCTTAGGGTCCATTTGCCGATCCTATGTTTTTTGTCTGTTTTTTAGCGTACATTTACCTCCCGGATGCTAGACATCCCCAGTACCTCACCATTATGTCCTGAACGTAAACGGGCTGCGAGCCAGGAAGTACGAGGTGGAGCTCCTCTTGGCGGAAAGAGAGCCGAAAATTCTGGCTCTACAGGAAACCAAGATTGGTAGCCGCATACGTGTAAACATACGAGGGTACCGCACGTACCGCTACGACAAAAGAAACCCCAATAATGGCGGGGTGGCCATTCTGGTGAGAGACCACATCGTACACCATTGCCTGGGGGTCCAGGACACGGAGGTTGATGCAATCTCCGTCGTCGTGGGCACCAGCCTTGGTCAAATGAGGGTCACATCGGCGTACAAGCCTCCGCAGGACGAACTGCAGCAGGAAGATTTCGACATTCTCCTGGGTGGCGACTTCAATTGCAAGCACCGCTCGTGGAACTCTGCAATTGATAACAGGCAAGGTGTCAAGTTATTGGAAATGACGACCGCTGCCAGTGCAGTGGTAATGGGGCCCGAGGAACCGACATGCCTACCGAACGGAGGCGGTAGACCGGACGTACTTGACATTGCGGTGTTGAGGAACGTCCGCTTCTGGCCTTTTACTTAGACGACCTCCAGGAGTTGGTGAAGGTGAATGAACGTACCTCAGATCACAATCCAATAAAACCGACCCTTGAAGCGAATTCCGAAATCAAAACGATTCGCTCTAGGCACACTAATTGGAAACGGTTTCAAGAGCATTTTAACGCACTTGCGACCGTCCCAATTATTGCTGATGTGGTCCAACTGGAGGGTTGGACCACCTCATGTCCTGAGGACCCTTGTGGAACGAAAGGCTCCGGGGCAGGCCAGCATCTCCAATAAGGTGCTGAAAAACCTGCCTAGAAAGGGTGCAGCCTGTCTTTGCGCCGTGGCGAACGCGACGCTGAGGCTTCGGCACTTTCCATCGAGGTGGAAACAGAGAGTGGTGATAATGCTGAACAAGCGGGGCAAGAATAAGACATTTCCACAGAACTACCGGCCCATCACATTGCTGTGTGGGGCTGGTAAGATCGTGGATCGTATTATCCTGAGGAGACTCCAACACGAGTGTACACGCCTAAACGTCATGCCCGTCGAACAATACGGTTTTCGGGGACTGCATTCGGCAGAATTGCAGGTCCTGAACACCGTAGAGAGCATCGCTGAAGGCAGGAACTCCAGACTAACCTCTGGGTCGGTCCTGCTGGATGTGTAGCGAGCGTTCGATAGGGTCTGGCGAGCGGGCCTGATCTACAAGCTGAGTGACTTAGGTTTGTCGGCAAACATTTGCCAACTTATCGACAGTTACCTCACAGATCGGACAGTCGTCGTAAGGGTCGGAACCTCCCTGTCGGCGCCCAGAGCGCTAGAGGCAGATGTCCTCCAAGGGTCGGTATTATTGCCGCACCTGTACACGCTGTCCACGAGCGATATTCCTAGCAAGGACTACGCTCGCGCTCTACGCCGACGAACGACGGAGAAAAGATGTCGTGCTGCGGAATCTGCAACATGCGTTAGACGACCACCAAGAGTGACTGGTACGTTGGGGGATTAAAATTAATCCAACCAAATGCCAGGCAATCCTGATAGGTAGAAGTCGCGATGCCATCCCTGATCAACTTGTGATCGATGGAATCGAAGTGCCGTGGCAAGGCTCAGCCGTTTATCTGGGTACCTTGGGTAAAGGGCTGACTTGGGGCCCCCATGTCAGGGTCGCCGCTGCTAAGGCTAGGGGGGCTATGGCCTCACTATACCCCCTGCTCAACCGAAGAAGCGATCTGCCCGTGGGAGGGAAACTCCTGCTGCTGAAAGCCATCATGCGACCGATCCTAACATATGGATCGGCCTCATGGGGGAGCGCGGCGGAGGCCCACCTCTCAAGGATAGAAGCTGTTGAAAACATTCACCTCCGTATGGCGGTGAATGCTCCATGGTACAATAGTAACGAAGAAATTCGTGCCAATCTGCAATGGCAAACAGTGCGCGACTTCATGAGAGTCAAAGCCGAGAAAACATTCCGGCGAGCTGAAGCACATCCAGACGACCTGCTGCTGGCTTTGGTTCATTACGAGACGGATCCGGCATCAGGGCAACCCTCGAAGCGGCCACGGCACCAACTGTAATATCAAACTGCAGAGTAGAGCGACAGCAGAGACGCAAAAACCGCCCGAGAAGAAGGGCCACATCTCCCGCAAGATATGTCATGCCAAACCAGCCAAGCTGGGGAGGCTATGAGATATGAAAACAGGAAAGAGCGCAAACCAGAGAAGTCTGCCGGCAGCAGATCGGGGATTTATAGGCAATCGACCCGGAATCCCCAAGCGTAAAAACATGGGGTTTTTTAGTGGGTAAGAATCTCACACTACCGGACAACGTCGCACGGTAGTTGTCCGGTGTCTTTAGAAGATTTTTTAATGCCCCGGGGTCACTCCCCCCGAAAAAAGAATTCTGTCAGGTTTAAGATATACCATAGTGATGAGCTCTAATAAGAGCGAAACCGGTCTATGGCTCCTCTGCCTGATACAGAAATGAGTTTGATACCCTGCCGAACGTTGTCCCCAGACAGTACGAATCTAGGCTATATGTCAGTGGGAAGCGACAACTTCGACAGAAAACTGGCTTGGTTTCCCTTCACAATTACAGTCTACGTTCTTGGACATTGAAAAGAACTAATAGAAGTGATGAATTCCTGTCTGGGTTTTATATGAAACAGATCTGGGACGACAAGCGAAACCATAATCAAGAAAAGAAAAAAGTGATTTAATAATAATGTTGGTTATTTTGTTCCTTGACTACCTATACAGAGTTTATGTTCTTGGACATTAAAGAGTCCTTAACAGAAGTGACGGACTCTGGGTATTATGTAAAACAGATTTGTGACGAGAAAACGAAACCATAATCAAAAAAAGAAAAAAGTTATATAATAATAATGTTGTTTATTTTGTTTTTTGACGACTACTATGCAGAGTCTACGTTCTTGGACATTAAAACGTGTTTTTTTACGTCAATTAAAAACCGTTTATTTTTCTGTAAAACGCTCGAAACCATCGATTTATTTTTTAGATTGCCGTCTTTTTTGTAAAATAAACTATTATAGAAGTTGTCCCATATTGGAGATACGAAGTCATCGATTGTTTTTTTAATGACAACGGAAATCCTTCGCCCATCTATAGTTATTTTCATAGTGTACATGAAGTTATACATAGTTGCCAATTTCCAAATTTTTATAAACTGCCAATCGCAAAGTAATTAATAAAATTTATTTGGAAATCTAAAGTGTTTTCCGGGCTTTGAAGCCGTGGTCTAATGGATTTTTTTCCTGACGTTTCGTCTACAGCTGCGACAGACATTATCAAAGGCGATGAGGCAATGGGCGAAGTGAACTACCGTGCTTCCCCAGGTTGACTGATTCGAATGTGGTGATCTCCGTGGTACTTATTCCCCGCCGTCGCGCTGCAGTGGAGGGATGGGATGGGGGTAGAACTCGCTTCCAGTCTGCATTTAGAAACGTAATTTTCTTCTTTCCGTTGAAGTTGTTGTGGTGTTCAAAGATCTCAATGACCTTTCTCGTTAGTCTTGGATGCGATTGATATAAGATATCCACTTCGTTCAAAAGGATGTCGTGACCTGCGGAGAGAGCGTGCTCTGCCACTGCTGACTTTTGTGTTTGTCCCAGCCTGCAACTCCTCTTGTGTTCCGTAATCCTCGCGTTGCTACTGCGTTTTGTGGTGCCAAAATATACCGAACCACAGCTGCATGGAACTTGGTAAACTCCGGGTACCGATAGGGGATCTCCGCGGTCTTTGGCCGATCTCAAGCTCTGTTGTATTGTACGAGTTGGTTTAAAGACAGTTTTAACAATATGCTTTACCAGTAGCCTGCCGATCCTGTCCGTTACTTTGTGGATGGATGTATGCTAGACTAGTCCATCCGCGCTTTTCTTCATCTTCTGCCGTTGTACCTTCTTGGCTCTCTAAATTCTTTGGATGGACGGCCCATCGAACTCATGCTTGCTGTATCCATTTTTCCACCAAAGGTTCCTTCCATATGCTTAATTTCCCGTTCCACTTTAGCCGGCTCATAAATTATCTTGGCTCTCACCGACAGAGTCTTTATGACTCCTCTTTTCTGTCTGTGATGATGATTTCATCAGTTATTGAGGTCAGTGTGTGTTGATTTTCTATACACGGTGTGCGCAAGCTTCCCATTAGGCCTCCTTGATACCAAAACATCGAAAAACGGTAGGCGTCCTTCCTTTTCTATCTCCATAGTGAATTGAATTTTTGGGTTGATAGAGTTAAGGTGTAAGAGGAAGTTTTGAAGTTCGCCCTCGCAATGGCTCCAAATTAACAAAGGTGTCGTCCACGTATCGGAACCAGCACTTTGACCTCTTATTTGCTGTTGCCAATGCCTTGGCCTCGAAAACTTCCATAAAATAGTTGGCTATTACAATTACTGGACTTTGAGAATGAAGAAATAAGAAACTTTTGGGTTCTGAGAATTTTTTCTTCAAAAAATCGGCTAATTTCCTGTTCATTACCTAGGTGCCTGTGGAAATATTAGGATTTTGTTGAAAAGATAATAGTACATTAACTTTGCCTTCTTCCCCGACTGTACTCTGTCGATGAATTAATGTTTTCCCTACATGTCCGTTTTCTCTAAACCGTTTTTCTATATTATTTAAAGTACTTCGAGATAAGGGTGGCAAATCGCGATGTTTGTCTCTAATTAATTGAACTACTTAATTTTGTGTTCCTGTTCTATCTTCGTATCCGATCAACATTAAAATTTCAATCTTGTGACTTTCAGTTAAGTAAGACATTACGTTGAACGCAGCAAAGATATTTAAGAAAAGTAAAACGCTGTCGGTAGACAGTATTTATTTCTAAATATCACAAACAGGATGTAGGAAATGTAGCGAGAAATACTACAATAAATAATCTTAAAATCATCAATACATACTCTCCTGTGCCTAACACAGCTAGTATATCACAGCGTATTTATTATAAAGGTACCCAAAGCCCAGAAACTCTGCCACTGTGTAGAACGCCTTTTCGAATAAGAACTTCTTAATCAGATCTATAAATTTATTTTGTGCCAGCTGACGAACGCTAAGTGGAAACTTGTTGTCAACTATACTCTCATAACATTTGTATTTAAGTGCTGATAGCGTAAAAGCCAAAACCGGTCCGCAAAAAAATGATAATAATAAAGTACCTGTACTATTTGTCACCACATCTGCTTTTGAGTAACCAAGAATGTTGGTATAAAAAAACTTTACTTGTCTTACCTAGACAATTATTTGTTTGAGGGGTCGTTTGAAATCCCCAATTGTATGCGGTCGATCTGAAATACGGGGTGAGACCTAGTATAGCAAAGGGATCTGGTTCTTCGCCTCCAGCCTCGATTACGAGAACGGTGAAGCCTGCATGAGTTAGTCTATAAGCTAGTACTCCTGCCGCCGTTCCTCCTCCTGCGATCAGAAAATCAAAGGTCCCATAATCTAAAACAAGGACAAAAAAAACAACAATGAAATTAGAATTTTGTTATTAAATAGATGTGTTGTATGATGTAGATGTGTGAATAATAATTGCTTTTTTCCACTACTAGCTTTAATACGGACCGTTAAAAGCCAGCAAAACGACTGTAAAGTAGGTTTTCTTGTTTTGCTTATAAAACAATTGAATATAAGAGGTCTATAATGACAACGTTATAGCCGATTATTTACCGGTAAATAAAACTGTCAGTTGTCAGGCGCATTAGGCGCCGTGATATCGTCATAAATACCATTTTGTTTATCGGTTTTTTTATCGATTGCCGCGGTAACGAAGTCTCCATATATATTGAAGATGCGCCTGTTCTATAGCCGCACTGCAATAGCAATGTTTGCAGTGCTGGAGGAGTTGTATGTTGGCCTGAATGAGGGTGAGGCGGCAACGGCTGTTTTTTTCGACCTGGCCTTTGATTGTGTTTCCCATGATGTCTTGCTGGGAAAGCTTGAGGTGTATGGTTTTAGGCGTCCAATATTGGAGTGGTTTAGATCGTACTTGGAGGGTCGTTCTCAAGTTGTCCGCTTTCAGGGCGATACCTCTGGTAGGAGGGTGCTTCACGCCGGAGTTCCGCAAGGCTCAGTTCTTGGCCGACGCTGTTCCTGGTCTATATTAATGACCTACATGGGACTATTAAACATGGCAAGTGCGTATCATTTGCCGATGATACGACAATAGTGTGGAGGACAACCTGGGTTTGTTAAGATCAAGGTGTTTTTCTAATTCCCTCAGCTTTAATATTTCTAAAACTAACCTATTGCATTTCAGGTGTAGTCTCAGCATTCCCATTGGAAATAATTTGATCGTGAACCTGAAGTCCTCCACATACCTAGGGCTGGGTTTGGATGATTGCCTTAGATTTGATGCCCACATTTCGAAGTTGAGATCAAGGTTGGCTTCTGCTTGCTATGCGGTAAAATGCGCTAAGGAGAGACTGGGGTTTGGAATGTCACAAATTGTGTATTTCTCGCTTGTGGAATCGCACTTATTGCGGTGTGGCATATGTTTCTGGGGAAACTGTTTATCTACCCTGTTTACCGCAGTGTTTAGGATGCAGAAGCGTGCCATTAGATTCCTATGTGACCTGGGCTTCAGGGAGTCGTGCAGGGAGCACTTCGGTCTGTGCAGTGTGTTGACTGTGCCAGCTCTGTTTCTTCTGGAGACGGCCTGCCTTATGCATAGAAAATATTACTCCGTCATTTATAATTCGTCGGCCACAGTAACACGCAGGTGCTTCAACATACCCTTGCCTATTCCAACTTGTAGTCTGACCAAGGGCTCGATATTATATACGTCAAAAAAAATCTTTAATAATTTACCTGTAAATCTCATGGGCATTCGAAACTTTTAGACGTTCAAGCGCAGACTAAAGCAGTTTTTGCTGAGTAAAACGTATCATGATGTAGACGAGTTTTTATGCCAGAAATTCTGATTGGGGGCCTGCTGACGCCTCGTATTGTTGTTGTTTATTGAACGATGATCTGACTGATTGTGTGGGTGCTTAATTTAAAAGTTTTGTATTTTTAAAATTAGTATAGTTTAATTATTTGTTATCCTTTTCTTCTTGTAACTATCTATTGTTTCTGTGATTTTAGTTTTTTTATCTGCATTTTATTTATTCCTTCTGAGCATTGTCTTCAAGTTACCGCACTTTGACAATAAAGCATGTGATTGATTGATTGATTGATTGAAGGATGACTTAATAAGTTGGTCGACTAATTCGCCAAGATGCAAACCAACTTGAAGAATAAGGAAAATACCGTAAATCAAATAACATACAAGGTGAAAAGAAAGCGGTTTGATCAAATTTTCATTAAGAGCTAGTTCCGTTGCTATTGATAGTCAAAATTCTTGGAAAACAATTTTTAATATCTGGAAAACGTTATGATGGATTTCAATAAAATTTGTGGTAAATTTATTAACATTTATGTTTTAATTAAATAACTGTGTCTATTCGTCTTGAGCCCCAGTTGACCCGGAAGTCACCTTTGACGTGATAGATAGCATATATGGGCCTAAATTGGTGAGCGTAAACAGTTGAATAATATATCACCAATATTAAACGTCATTAATGTGACTCAAATATGATGACCTTAAATACATCACGTTTATTACACGTAAAATTTTGGTGATAAAAATTAACCTTCTTATTAGATACCTGAAAGAACCAACCCAATGACGTTTAATAAACGTTCAAAAAACGTTATCAAATATTTACAAAACTCTGCGCCTTTTTATGTAACAATACTAAAAACTTATAATAATTGAGTATAAACCGGGCATATGAAAAGTTTATTTCTCTTATGAGCTCTAGGTTAGAACCTCACAATTTCTATCTCAAATGAAGGAGTATTTAAACCTCAGTTTCATTAAAAACTGGTTTGCTAATTATTGAGTAACCTTGCAGTTAATTCTTATGTGGGACATTCTGTATATTTTTTTGTAAGATTTGTAAGTTTAAAAAAAGGTAAAACAAAAGATTTTAAAATATTTAAATTTTAATTGGTCCAGTTTAGGAGAGCTGATAACTATTTATTAAAAATAGGAGTTATTTACTCTTCAAACGTTATTGATTTATAACAAAAAGAAATGTAAAAAATGGAAACAAAAGATCTACGAAATTTTTTTAAATTATAATAAATTATAAAAAGTAAATTTGATATTCATTTTTCTTTTAAAACTTAATTTTCATTTTTTTTTACATTTAAGTATATTTTCTAGAGTTTTAAGGAACGTTAATTTAATTCCAATTTACAAAATACAAAGCTTGGGATTTGCGTTTCTTTCAGTGTTTAACCGACATCTGTTATATACCTATGTTTTTAACTACAAGGTCTCCCAACTCTATTTAGACGCTATATATCGCCGGCCCTGTACATACATGCTCGGAAAAAGAGCGTCATACAAAAAGTGGATGGTTAAGAAGTTGCTTTCAATGAGAATTTATTTATGTTTACAGGGTGAAGCAAAAGTGACATTTTGTCTTAAAATTTTCGAAGGAACACCTTGGAATTTTTTTAATTTTTTCATTCGTCTTTGAATATTAATAATTTTTATGCAAAATCTGAATTATGATTTTGAACTGTTTTCATTAATATGAAAAAGAAACTTAAATTTTGAAAAATTTTGATTATTCTCATTTTAGAGGTTACACAGGTTATCTTTTAAAAATTAAAGAGGGAAACAGCAGTCGGTCTGGGACACTCACGAAGGTTCATGGACTTGGAGGGACTCACGAAGAATCGTGCGAGCCCGGGAGCCGCGTTCGGGCTCCATCAGGTGCCAGTCCGCTGCTTAAAAGTGGAAAAAGGAGTTGTTTGAAGGATTCGCGAAAGGAGTCGTTTTTGGGAACTCACGAGTCTTGCTCTGGGGGACACGAAGAGAGTGCGATTTTGGGGTAATCACGAGAAGGGTCGTTTTGGGGAATTGGTGAAAAGGGGCTGAGAAGAAGTGTCGTTAGACTGTAAGAACGAAAGATCACCAGCCGAGATCATTTGTACATGATATAGTGGATGGTAGAGAGCGCAAATATGCTGATTTATTGTTAATTTAATACGTACCAGGGTAAAGTAACTTCTATGAACTATTACCCTACAGTTATTATAGTAGATCAGATTTTTCTCAGGTCAGGATCGTTTATAGAAATATTACGTGGAATTTTAGAGCGGCAAAAAGTCGCTAAAGCAACATTTTCTTTGATGTCAGTGACTACCTATAAATTTAAAAAAAATATTGGTAGAAAAAAAATTAATCCGTAAGTTGTACTTAAACTTCCTCGAGTTTGGAAAAACAAAGTTATTGTTGTAATTTTAAATTTTTTTCCAGTCTGCCAGTATGAATATATATCGGTACCTGCTGAAACGCAATCTTTTACTTCACCCTATGCCTGCTTACCTAAAGAATTATTTGAAGTCACATTCGCAAAATACTCTCTATTATCAACGGGAAGTTTGAAAGTTGAAGACCCAGCCACAAGTTCTTCGGCTTCATCGATTAATTCAGTAATATTTCCTAGATCTCCAAATATTCTGGGAATCACTATTAATATAAATTGAAATATCACGTAGTTGTTGAAGTAACGCATGTTTTCAAAGTGAGTATTCAATTTAGTCAAATTCATTATAATTTGCGTAACAAAACGACATACTTTTATTTGTCTAATAGATTAAACAATATAGGGCGAGATAAGAATAATTAGATCTTATTCATAGACATATTTATATTAAAACTTCATCCTCCGTCACTTACTTGAAGCTATGAACATTGATAAAGCTACGAAAGTTGTGTAAGATTCAAATATACCAGTATAGGTTATTTATCAGTAACGTGTCATTTTACCAATACTGGTTAAAAACACTCTGTAAGTAAAGAGTAAACAGTGTTAACTAATTATGCACATATGTATACGTATAACTATAAGACCTGATAATAATGTACCTACCTAATTAAAAATATTTTTTTTGTAATTATATATTATCGGCTTTATCACTTGGGAACTAGTTAACCATCATTCAAAAGCGCATAATACAATCAATTACGCAAGTCAACATAAAGAAAAAAAAGAAAACGGAGGTTTAATGAAACGGTTTTTATAAAGAAAAACATAATTTTCATAACGCAACGGTTTAAGTAAAATCTACTCCTATATACTTTAATAACTTTTGTGATGACCCAGAGGCGGGTTCCACTAATATTTGAAATTTATGTGAAAATATGAACTTCTAGAGATTTATAAGAAGTTAAAAAAAATAAATAAATAAATAAATTCCAAGGAACTTAGAATTTATCTATATGTATTATTTTCTGAGATAATTTTTTTAAATATGGTTAATAACATTTTAATATATTTATTTTATGTTTGTATCCCATAAAAATATTACTTTTGCAAAAATATTTTATTTTAGCTAAGTAAAATTTTTTAAGTCAAAAATAAATTTTGGAATAATTAAGGAAAAAAAATGAAAAAATGAAATATTTTCAAAAGTGCAGATAACATACCAAGTATTTAAAGTTTTTTTTTTGTTTCGCGAAGAATGAATATTTATGATATTGCAAGTTGAAAAATAAAGATGCTGTCAAGGAGCTTGAAATAATTTTTCATTACAAAAAAAAAGATACAAAGTATTCTTTTATAAAATTTTTCAAAGTCATTAATAGCGTAAAGATTTTCAAATTTAGAAAAAAGTTGAGAATGGCGTTTTCTAAGTTCTGAATAGAAAAAAAAATAAATTTGAAAATTTTTTTTAAGTGTTCCGATGTAATAGGTAAAGAATAATTTTAAAATAAGTTTCAGAAAAATTAAGAATATTTTTCAAGATAATTTTTAATCCCAATAATATTCTTGATTTCAGTTTAAGAATAGTTGAGAATGATTCCTAAGTTTTATGTAGTAGTGCAATACCATATAGAAAGAGTAGGTAATCACGAAATATGCCTAAGTCCCCTAACAAAAACTAGAACAATTATTTTACACCCACTGTTCACTGTACAGGCCATTTGTAAACTTTTGCACACACAAAATTTAAAACGCATATAAAAATTTTGAAAAATATTTAACACCAACATTTTCAAAAGACTAAGTAATTTTGGAGCTGTTGACCGTACCTAGCAGAAGTCTTAAACTGAGCCTCGCGATCCAGATCAAGACCGAATTTCATTTCTGTTAATTCCTAATTTGGTAATGTGTCAAGTATTGGTAACACATCAGGTTGAGGTAGGGATGCGCTGAAAGCTGTCAGACATCGGTAGGCGGAACAATATTCCTCCACCTGCTAAAATTTTCAGGAAACCGGAATTATTCATTGTCCCCTCTTAAGAATGGGCTGGCCTCATCAAAAAGTAGGGAGATGGATTATAGATATTTCGGTGGGAGATTAAAGTGGAGAGAGAATGATGCGCGAGCATCAAGATCTTAGAAGTGGAAAATTATCGGCAGTGAGAAATTCTTGGAAAATTGCCCACAAAAATAACTCCGAGGTAGGAAGGAAGAAAACTTTATAAGTTGAGTTGACAGAAATGAAGAGAATTAGTGTGAGATTCAGTGTGAAATGCATTCATTCATTCAGTGAGTAAGATTCAGTCAGTATGAATTCAGTCAGTGAGAGTTAGTTGGGATCTAACAGTTAGAGTCAGTAAAATACATTAAGGGGCAGAGAGTCAGTACATAGTCAGAATTTAATTTTGTTTTAAGTGATCGAGCCAGTTTGATTTTTTTTTTATGCTAGAACGGTACTTCTTTAATTTTCCAATTTTGCTTAGTAGTGATTGCTTAGTTGTGACAGTGTTAAATTAATTCTTAATACGGACTTGGGTTATTGCAAGTTGTGACCGAAAGAATATTACGAAAATTCATTCTATTGTTGTTGAACTTGACAGAAATTTTGTGTGTGTAAAGTGAAAAGAAGCAAACAGAAACGTTGGTTAAAAAGTAAGACATATATTTTTTTATATGATTAGAGATTCGTTAAATCGTATACATGGTGGCAGACCTTTAGCAATTTCTAGTTTTACTCGTTTTGACTATATTGAGCGAACATTATGTTCTCATAAATTTTATTTGCTGAAAATGCTTTTATCTTTTTTTAATCAATATATTGTAATTGCCTTTGCTTAACTCTGGCGTCTCATTGATTAGAAAACCCAAGAAAGTTTAGGAACTATTAAAAAGGGGAAAACAGTACGATTGGATCGGATATGGCCAAGTGATTATTTAAGTTACAGCTCCCTTTCGAAAACAAATAATTATAAAGGCCATGATTAAGTTGTGGTAAGAAAAACAAAATATTAAGCTTAGTGCCCTGGTACTTCGGACCCACTCAAAGGAGAGGAAGTGAACCAGATCAGGAGTTAGGTCGAAGCTGGGGTAAAACCAACTTATTTTATTACTAATAATAATATAGGGATCTTCGTTTCATTTCTTAGTTTTTAGGTTAGGATTAGTTTTCTTAGGATATCGCTCTTGAGGAGAGCACGAAAAAAAAACATGTTTATTTTGTCTGCCCGGGCCTCAGAAAAACAAATCAAAGTATTGAAATTAGCCCATACTGAACTCATTCACAATCGAGGTGTCATTTTAACAATGGCGCGCCTTAATTTTTGAAAGAGTTACTCTATAGAGATGGTTTTTAAAGTTAATGAAGACTTAAGTTAGCATGGTTGAAGAAAAAGTATAGTCTGAACTCGTCAAAAAAGCGTTTCTATCGCTCGAGGTCATTACCACACTCGGCTTCGCCTCGGTTGGTAAACTGTTCTCTTGCGAGGGAAAATACTATTTACTTCATACTGTATCATTTAGGACACTTTTACCTACTTGATTTTAATCCGGTAAATAGCCTTTTACAGGACTGGATACCGTAATGGTTATTTACGTATAAATGGCTGAATGTATACGAGTTTACGCAAAACTGATGTACTATTATTGCGTTGTGCTAAGTTTTATCTCGGTTTTTACAAACGTTTTTTAATATGGAATGATTAACCATTACGACACCTACAAGCGGATTCCGACGAACCGATTGTTAAAAACCGTTACCAGGTAAATGTCTTTATTTGATCGTCAAACAAGTCAACTAAAAATTGTAATTCTTCTATTCGAAAATGTGTTCCATCGATGACGAATCCTCGGTAATCATAAATCTTCCAGCGAATATATCTGAAGCTGCCGAGGAAGCATTAACCCAAAAACATCAAGGGAGCGGTATGAAAAGGACATTTTGAAAAAAGTTTTTTAATAAAATTATATCTGTTTATTTGTTTGACAGGCGGGCTTTTTCTTGACGGGCGGTAAAGTAGAACTTTCCGCCCGCATTTTTGACACTATTACGTACCAGTCTTGCCGGTACCGGTACGGTACCGGTACAGGATACCGTAATGAAACTGTACCGGATTTCTCAAAAATATATTCGCCCAGCATAAAATCAATTTTTTCCCGTTTTTAATAAGTATGAAGTAAAATGTTGTACATCATACGTCCGGTAACGTGTTACAGTAGTCGTTTCGAAATTCCAGACTCGGCCAGCGCCTCGTCCGGAACCATCTTACTCCTACTGTAAAATTATATTTACCGGACTTATAACATAAATAACTATTTCGTCACTTGTTAAACAATATACGATATCGCCTCTAGTGAGAGAAAATCCCATAGCGTTAACTTTCGTCTCTAGTGACGAATATAAGTTGTTCTTATTTATATATATTATAATTTCGCTTGTAAATCGCCAATTAAATGCGATTCAACTGATCTAATCTTGTTAAACACCATGGAAAATTGTAATTTCACACAAAGCCATGTATGTTTTACCTTACAGGGCCTCAGAAAAGCAAATTAAAGTGTTGAAAATTTCACCAAACGGAACTCAGTGACAATCGAGGGTTGATTATTATTTGTTCCGTTGGTCAGAGGCGCATGGCACCTGGTTCGATGCTACATCAAGTTTTCAAATACTGAATTTAAAAAGCTCAATTTAAAACTGTAATTTGTTGTGTGTTTGTTAATTCTGTAAGATTTTAAAAACTACCATACCAAATGTAATAAAGGTCGTGCATATTCTGGTTGCATTTAGTAGCACTTCCAGTTTAAGATAAGCAGAGAAAATTATTGAATCTAATTTATTAAATAGGTGTGTTTCCAATTTACTTATGTTTTTGGTTTTAGGAGAGTACTAGAACTGTACAAAACAATATAAGAGCAAACGACCTCGACAAAGATGAAGCAGACCATGTGACACCAGTAATAGGTAGACGTAAAAAAACTGAATATATTTGGAACACTAATTTGGCGATATAACTCAAAAAACCAGTATTTCATAATAAATACGTTACTCTGAAACATGGAAAAGAAACTTTGGGCTTTGCTGGGGGATGGACAACCTTGCAGATAATTTTAGTCGATTGGGTTACAAACACAAGACAGTAACAAAAACATGTATTTGTAAACAAAATTACGTAAAATTTTGAAAAAAAATTTACATTACAAAAAATCCGCTGATAAAGTTAGTTTCGAGTATCTAGTATTTGTGGGTGTTGACCATCTTTATTAACAAAGCAGACAGTATTCTTGACCGATTAGTGTAAACAGGTGATAGTGTTTATACGAAGATACATACGAAGAAATACTTTATACGAAGCCACTAACTCGACTTCCAAAGACTCAGATTAGAAATCGACTAACTGCACTGTTCTAAATTACACAATACCAATTGGTTTTGACTTCCACCAAAATATATGAAAACTCAAAAAAGGGAAAAAGACTGAGCATAAGCGTCAGCTGATGGGTTTTCTTGTAAGTATTTTTAATAAATATACATAATTTTAAAAGTAACGACACACAGCTTGAGTAGGAAGGAATACGTATCGCTTTACGTTAATGGGCGATTCAGTTGCCTCTTCAGTGGCTATAGCCATTTGCCTCATTAGCCTCATTTGCCCCACAGAAATACCGATATAGTCATAAGAAGTGACAGCTGATTAAGTTAAGTTCTGATTCTTAAGGTGCATTTCTAATCAATTTGCACTCAAAGTGTAACTTCGGCAAGCGGGCTGGATTGGAATATATGCATTTATGGATCAATGCCATGTCAAACTCAAATTGTTTTTGTCTGTCATACGTACACATTACGAGGATGCGAGCTTCTTTCAACAGATTATCACAATATCCTTTTTATTTTCGTAGTAATAATATAGGTCCATATTTTTTTTGGGTTTGAGCTGTTTTTTTTGTCTAACATGCTATCACACCATTCTTTTTCTACAGCAAAAGACTTTGCGGAAGCATTAACTGCACAAACTTTTTTTGATTCATAGCTGGTTTATATGATACAGTTGTGATGACCCAGAGGCGGGTCCCACTAATATTAGAAATTTATGTGAAAATATTAACTTTAGAGATTTATAAGAACTTTAAACAGGATTATTTTTCTGAGATAATTTAAAAAAAAAAATATTTATTCATAATATTTCAATAAATTTGTTTTGTTTGTATCCGATAAAAATATTACTTTTGCAAAAATATTTTATTTTAGCTTAGTAAAATTAAAAAAAAAAAGTTAAAATAATTTTTGGAATAATTAAAAAAAAAGTAAGAATAAAATATTTTTAAAAGTGCAGAAAACATAATAAGTATTTAAAGTTGTTTCGTTTTACGAAAAATTAATATTTAGGAAATTACAAGTTAAAAAATGATGTCAAAGAGCTTGAAATAATTTTTCATTAAAAAAAAGATACAGAATATTTTGTTATAAAATTTTTCTAAGTCATTAATAGCGTAAAGATTTTCAAATTTAGAAAAAATAAATTTGTAAAATTTTTCTAAGTTGAGAATGGTGTAAGGAGTAGAAGTGAAAATACTAACATTTTTTTTTTGTAATTTTTTTTTATAAAAATGTGTAAAATGTGTAAAAATGTGTAAAAAAAAATAAATAAATTTGAAAAAATTTGAGTGTTCCGATGTAAAAGGTAAAGAATAATTTTAAAATAAGTTTCAGAAAAATTAAGAATATTTTTCAAGATAATTATTAATCTCAATAATATTCTTGATTTCAGTTTAATAGTAGTTGAGAAACATTACTAAGTTTTATGTAGTAGCACATCATATAGAAAGAATAGATGAACACGAAATATGTCTCCTAACAAAAATTAAAAAACTGTAAAAATATGTACCTGTAAATTTTTTAAGTATAATTCGTAGAACAATTATTTTACACTCACTGTTCACTGTACAGGCCATAATTTGTAAACTTATGCACACACAAAAATTTAAAACGCATACAACAATTTTGAAAAATATTTAACACCAACATTTTCAAAAGACTAAGTAATTTTGGAGCTGTTGACCGTACCTAGCAGACGTCTTAAAGAACTGAGCCTCGCGATCCAGATCAAGACCGAATTTCATTTCTGTTAATTCCTAATTTGATAATGGGTCAAGTATTGGTGACACATCAGGTTGAGGTAGGGATGCGCTGATACCTGCCAGACATCGGTAGGCGGAACAATATTCCACCACCTGTTAAAATTTCCAGGAAACCGGAATGATTCATTGTCCCCGCTTAAGAATGGGCTGGTCTCATCAAAAAGTAGGGAGATGGATTATAGATATTTCGGTGGGAGATTAAAGTGGAGAGAGAAGGATGCGCGAGCATCCAGATCTTGGAAGTGGAAAATTATCGGCAGTGAGAAATTCTTGGAAAATTGCCCAGAAAAATAACCCCGAGGTAGGGAGGAAGAAACTCTATAAATTGAAGATAACTCCTAAATCTTTGAGGCGGAAAGTTCATTTTTTACTACTTACTTTTGGGTGAAGCCTCATTCATTTCTAGGGTAAATTGTTATTCGCAGTAATTTTACTGTGAGTAGTGCGAAATTCCTTCTCCAACAACGAACGAATCGTGCCCAAAAGTGAATGAGGCTTCACCCAAAAGTAAGTAGTAAAAAATCTATAAATTGAGTTGACAGAAAGGAAGAAATGAATTCAGTTAGTGTGAGATTTAGTGTGAGATTCATTCATTCAGTCAGTTAGGGTCAGACAAAACAGTTAGTTAGAGTCAGTAAGGGGCAGAGAGTCAGTACATAGTCAGAATTTCATTTTGTTTTAAGTGATCGAGCCAGTTTGATTTTTTTTTAATGCTAGAACGGTACTTCTTTGGATCTTCCAATTTTGCTTAGTAGTGATTGCTTAGTTGTGTCAGTGTTAAATTAATTCTTAATACGGACTTGGGTTATTGCAAGTTGTGACCGAAAGAAAATTCATTCTATTGTTGTTGAACTTGATCGAAATTTTGTGTGTGTAAAGTGAAAAGAAGCAAACAGAAACGTTGGTTAAAAAGTAAGACATATATTTTTTTATATATAATTAGAGATTCGTTAAATCATATACATGGTGGCAGACCTTTAGCAAATTCTAGTTTTACTCGTTTTGACTATATTGAGCGAACATTATGTTTTCAAATATTTTATTTGCTGAAAATGCTTTTATCTTTTTTTAATCAATATATTGTAATTGCCTTTGCTTAACTCTGGCATCTCATTGATTAGAAAACTTGGAAATTTAGAAACTATTAAAAAGGGGAGAAAAGTATGATTGGATCGGATATGGCCAAGTGATTATTTAAGTTACAGCTCCCTTTCGAAAACAAATAATTATAAAGGCCATGATTAAGTTTTGGTAAGAAAAACAAAATATTAAGCTAAGTGCCCTGGTACTCCGGACCCACTCAAAGGACAGGAAGTGAACCAGATCAGGAGTTAGGTCGAAACTGGGGTAAGACTAACTTATTTTATTACTAATAATAATATAGGGATCTGCGTTTCATTTCATTGGTGTCAGGTGTGGGGTTAGAGATTTGATTAGCCCCAGAAAAAAATATATATAAAAGAGAGTACCAGAAGCGAAAATTAGCCATTGGCTTAGCCTTAGCTTATAGAAGAAAATAAAATATTAAATCATGACGGATCCAGATACAATTCCCATAATACAAAATATAACAAAGCAAATAATGATAGGAATAGAATCGGTACCAACATTTGATGGTGTAGGAAGTGTAGAAGAATTCTTGTCATGCATTGAAGAAACATCTTTAATAGCACAATGGAGCGAAGAACAGAAAGTTGCTATTACCCGTCTAAAACTCCGAGGACGCGCAAAACAGTTCATAGAGGCAGAACCCGATTTAAAATGCACAACCAGATGGGCTACATTAAAAAGCGAGTTAAAGAAGCATTTCACAATAACATCTGTAAAAGGGACAGCAATGCGGGATTTTATAGAGTGCAAACAGAGAACTGGTGAACCTTGCCATCAGTACTTAACAAGGCTTAAACTCTTAGGCAACAAAACAATAACTTTGACCGGCGTTGGAGCAACAGACGCAGTTTTAAAAACTAAATTCGAGCAAGACCTAATTACGCAGTTTCTTCTAGGTTTGTCAATGCCCATTAAACAAAGAGTTCTCTCTAGAAATCCAGGAACTATAGCAGAAGCTCTTGAAATTGCAGAAAGAGAGGAATCTGTGGAAAATTTAATAAAACCACAAACCACTCGAGGATGTCGAGGCAGATAGGCCAAATAAACATAATCGATCGAGACCGCCTTATCAAGGAAGAGAAAATGGTCAAAGAAATTTTAGCGGTCGTCCTAATACTAATAATAATAAAAACATTAATCAATATGGGAGTATGCGATGTACGAAGTGTAAACGTTCAGGACATACAGAAAGATTCTGTCGTATTACGAACATAGTTTGCTATGGTTGTAATAAAGAAGGACATTATATATCAGATTGTCCAGAGAGAAGCCGCACTTGGAGGACAAATCTCGGACCTTGTTATAATTGCAAGCAACCAGGACATATTGCTCGAGATTGCAGGAACCAAAGGAAACCGCAATCACTATTTGAGAATTTAAACTCTATCGCAGCCAATGTTGTGCCCCGACGTCCGGCTGCACCAGAGGCAAATTAGGAAGTAGCGACCAAACAATAGGGATATATACATGTTGCCTGAATAGAGCCCCTCAACCCAGAAATATTGTTGAAGTTCGTGTAAATGGAAGAAAATGTGTTGCGTTAATAGATTCAGGTGCTGTTGTATCCCTAGCAAAACTAAATATTGCCCAGGGGTTCAAAGTTAATAAATTAAGTTCTAATTTAGTTGATATTCAACGGAATGCTATACCTGCTAATGGAGAAGTTATTTTGCCAGTTACTTTTGCTGGTAGTACTACAGTGTCGCACAGTTTTATGGTCATAGAATCAGGGAGTTTTCATGCAGATTTGTTGTTAGGAATCGATTTCCTTCATAAGTACAATGTTAAGATAGATTGGGGAGATGGTTGTTTTTATGCATTCAATAAAGTAATTGATATGCAAGTTGAGAAACTAGGAGAAGTCCAGGATATGGACATGTTAACGAAGTGTAATGCAATTTTACAGGAAACCAAGAATGTTTTACAAGAAATAAAGAGTTTTGCGCAGACATTCCTTGCTGAAGCTTCATCGTTACCGCCAATGATGATGAAGCAGGAGGATAGGACAGTTGGCGTCTAATGCCCAACCCATACAACAACTCGGAGATCAGCAGGAAACCACGCCAGAACTTAGGAAGACTGCAGCTTCCCAACAGAAAAGTGGAGTTAACCAGAGCATTACAAAAGATAATATAAGTAGAAACTACTCATCTGCTAATAAGGAGAGTGGCGAAAACAAAAAGTTCAAAACGCAGTCGTTAAGGCGGCAACACTCTTCAAAAGAAGAAGATGAGGAAAACGGATTTGAAGTTGTGTTAAAAGAAGATTTAAGAGTTCCTCCTATGTGCCAAGTTTTAAGTAAAGCAACTCTAAAGGAGCCACAGGAAGTTAAGGCTTCTTGTTTGGTTTTAAAGCCAAGCGAAGGTCTTCCTCAGGGTTTGCTTGTTGCTAGAACCTTATGTAATGTAGGCCAAGAGGTGCCGATAAGATTGTTAAATATTTCAGATAAGGAAATCGTTGTTCAAAGAAATTATGGTATCGCAAAAGCGTTTGAGACTGCTGTAGAAACTCAGACGAAAGGAATTTTCAATCCTGTTAGACAAGTTAGAAAGAAAGACACTCAGGATATACTTGAGCAGCTTAATCTGCAAAATGTAAATAGTGAAGACGAAGTGCGACTTCAAAAATTAATTGTGGAATATATAGATATATTTAAAGCTCCCGACCAAAAGTTAACTAGTACAAATGATGTTACTCATAGGATTATCACAGAAGATGTACAACCTATATGCAAACGACCATATAGGGTGCCTTTCCAGAGGCAAGAAATTATGAATAAGGAAATACAAAAACTGCTGAATGATGGAGTTATTGTGGAAAGTCAATCTCCTTCCGCGATATTAATTGAGAAAAAAAGACATCCAGGAGAAGACGTTCAATTTAGACTGTGTATTGACTATAGGCTACTAAATGACATCACGAAAACGGATTATTTTCCTTTGCCCAACTTACATGAAACAATTGATCGCTTAGCAGGTTGTAATATTTTTCTACAATGGATTTAGCATCAGGATATTTCCAAGTACCGCTGCATCCATTGGACCAAGAAAAGACAGCTTTCTCGACACCTGAAAACCATTAAGGATCCTAGTTCCCGATTAGCTAAGTGGGCGATGTTTCTTATGGAATATAGTTTTACTATAATCTACCGACCAGGGAACAAATATAACAGGGTTGATGCACTAACAAGGTTGAGGGAAGAGGAACCACCTGGACAAGTTATTGCGGCTGTGCAAAATGAAGAGCATGTACACCCAATTACCAACGCTTTATGGTCAAAAGAAGAGTTATTGAAATTACAACAAGAAGACAGCGATATACAAGCTTTAACAGTAGATCTGGACCAAGATAATTCTTATTATTATTATGGAGAAGATGGCATTCTGTACAGAAAACGTAGTGATGAAGAGAGGAGTGACAAAATAGTTGCGCCTGTATAAATAATTCCAGAAATTTTAAGAGCTTACCATTCATCTATTTTTGCTTGTCATCCAGGTCAGAAGAAAACAAAGGAGGCTGTTGCAAAAGATTTTTATTGGAAGTCCATCAATAAAGATATAAAATCTTACATTAATAATTGCCATTCTTGCAACTACCGTAAGACTAACCCGCAGCCACCAGCAGAAATGCAGAAAAACCTAGTTCCTGATCAGCCTTGGAGTAGGATTAGTCTAGATTTAGTGGGACCCTTAAACAGAACTCACAGTGGAAATAAATACCTTTTGACATGCGTCGATTTTCTAACAAGGTTTCCAGAATGCATACCGTTACCAGACATTAAAGCTGAAACAGTGGCAAAGGCATTTGTAGAAAATATTATTCTGAGATATGGAGTACACCGAGAATTACTAACAGATTGCGGAAGTCAGTTTATAGGGAAATTGTTTACAGAAATTTGTAAATTTTTGCAGATTGAAAAATTGAAAACAACTCCATATCATCCACGGACCATACCGAGTAATTGAAAAGAAAGGACCAGTAATTTATAAAATTAAACAAATAAATGGACGAAAGGAACAAACTGTTCACTTAGAGCGCTTAAAATTGTTTAAAGGTATTGGATTACCAGCACCAATCGATAAAAACCAAGAACTTGAAACTTACGGAGAGTTAAGTGAAGAAAATATTCAGATTACGGAAGAAAATGGATTTAATCAAGGGTTTGATTATATTGAACTACCAAGGAGACTAACTGAGCAAGACTCTGATCATTGAGAGACGGAATCTTCAACTGAAAGCCATCTTAGCGAAGAAAATTAAAATGATAGCGAAAACGAAAGTTTAGAGGAAAATGAGACTTCTATATCAGAATCTGATCGCGAATCCGAGGAAATGCAGAGAGAACCCCGAAGAACAAGAACAAGAGAAATTAGACTTCCAGCCAAGTATAGCGACTATGTTTTAGATGATAAATAAAAAGCATACTAATATAAAAGATAGCCTAGCTCGTTTTCGTTGTCGACAATACAGTAAGATAGAAAAGTAATACTGGGTTATTGTTGCAGTGTGGAAGCTCCTCTTACCAATATTATTGGTGCGGGTGATTGATGCTGGACTTATTGCTTATGATTGCCGTAATCCAAATACAAACATCTCGGCGATATCTCTGCGTGATGTCAGCGAATGCCCTGATCCAGAAACGGGATATGAAACCCAGGAAGGCTATGTACAAGTTTTAGAAAAGACCAGGTATCAAAAGGTTCATGTTTATTCATGCCTAGTAGAAATTACGTGATTGATTACGCATTGCGGTGCATTCTCGCATCAGTCAGCTGTTACTGGAGGTATATCGACTTATATTTACGAATTGGGAAGTGAAGAATGCAGGAAAACACACGCTTATCGTCAGTTTAAGGGCCTAAATGGACAAGTTATCAGTAAATTGAAACCAAACTCAACTCTGCAAACTTTCCTTGTTATTGCTGGAAGTATAGATTCTAGTTATAGTTGTCAAGGTACTCAATATAACGAAGAAGGAACTCAATGGAAAAATGTAGTAGTTCAGGCAAATGTTAAAATAACATTGCAAGATTATTATGCAAAGGCTTTGTTAGAAACCAATGAACTACGATTGCATAACGGTGTAGCATGCAAATATTTGGTAGGGTATTGTATTGACAGTGTAAATGGAGAAACTACTTGGGAAAAAACTACAACGTATAAATGAGATGTATGCACGCACAGTGCATCGAAGATGTCTATTGCACAGAGAAATCTTAAAGAACAGACTTATTATATATAATGGCCACAGTAAGCCCAAATGCAGTAGCAGCCCTAGTTAAGCACAAATTAGGGTTTGTTGCCAAAGTTGCGGGTGAAGTTATGTATATAATGAAGTGTCTAGCTGTACCAGTCGAGCTTAGAAGAGAAACCAATTGCTATATTGAGTTGCCAGTAACTGCCTATAATACAAGTTTTTATATGTCCCCCGTAACACGAATTTTGCAAGACCATGCAGAACAAGTAGAATGTAATTCCATAATACCACCCATGTATTTAATTGAAAATCAGTGGATTGGATTTGATCCTTATCCTAGTCAAGGAATACAGCCTCAAGAGTTAGCGGTTGATACTGAAGAACTACCTAAGTTTCAAACAATTAAAGATCTAGGAGCAGGAGGGCTTTATACCTACCAAGAAATTAGAAAAGCTCAAGACGCAATAATGTTTGCTATAGAAAGAAATGCTGTTAATAATATAATTGTTCGAGGGATGGCAGGACAAACTGTAAACAAACAAGGTGTAAGTACGCTCAATTTATTTGACAGAGAAGAACTAGAAAATATTGCTAACTCAACAATTAAAAAATTATATGGATACTTTTCGATTATTGGAGAATGGACCAGTGGAATATTAAGCCTATACTTTATATTCCGGGTTATAAAATTTGTCGTCGAAGCTTTTATGAATTCCATAGCTTTACATAAGTTACATGGATGCAGTTTGCATTTAATTGCCTCTCTTTGGGACACCGTTACGTTGTTTATACTACACCAGAAACAGAGAAAAGATTTAAAGTCCAGAAAGCGAGATAATGGAAATGGAAGTAATATTTCTTTATTACCTTTGCACGGAAGCATTGAAGGAGTTAATCCCTCTGCCGACATCGTTATACAAATTCAAAATCCAGACATTAGCACTATTAGCAGTACTACAAGTAGCAGTGTCCCTATTAGACCAACTTCAGATTCGGAAAATGCTAATACTAGAATGAAAAATTTCTCATTCCTACGGCAAGAATTATCAAGATTACCATCCGTTAAGTGGAGTTTATTCGAAAGAACAGAACAAAGAAAATCTCAGTTTTAAACTACGCAGTTACTTAGAGCGATAAAAGCATAGTCTAATATAATGTCACATAAATTAAAATTGTTTTCTAATTAATATTGAGTTATTAGACATTAACTGTAAGTGTAGTTTAAAACTAATAAGATGTTAGCAATGGGGATAGAAAATTTTGGGCTGAGTTGCCACATTGTAAGAGGATCGAGATGCTCATTGCTAATTTGCGCAAGATGAAACATAGCTGAAAGGTATCCCCGCTTAAGGAAGTAACGAATCCAGTAACACAGAGGACAATCTATTCCCCACTTCAATATCCACTTCGTAAAGCTGCTGGTAGTCCATGATTAATTTCTTGGAAAAGATGTTTATTATTTTTCTTTCGCTACAAGATTTTCGGCTCAAGTTAAGAACTTAATTGGAAATATTGGCACGTAACAGTCATTTTGCCAAATCTTAAAGTTGTTATGATTAGTCACAGGTTGCCAGATTGAAATTGGCAAAATGCATAAATAAAACGCAATTCCGAGGCCTTGAATAAAAAGAGACACATTTATATGACTAGAATATGCGAAAGAGAAAAGAAAATATGATTTTGTAGGCTGTTGGAAAGGGAAGCTCTCAGAACTTTATCCCCACATCCAGTATAAATTATAGAACAGAGGACTTTGAGACCCAGTTTTAAGGCTGAAAAATAAAATGTTTTTTTCTAGTTCTATAAAAGAAACAAAGTAAATAATTGTCTTTAAAAAAAAAAATATATATATATACATATTTTCTTGTTCAACAAATAGTGAACCCTTTATACAGTGCGGGCTATCAAATTTTTAAAATTAAAACTTGCAATTAAATAAAAAAAAACTTTATCAGGATAGATAATTCTTGAAATCGTGGTTTTGTGCGGGAGCGGTAAAAAGAACATATAGAACTGGAACTCTTAGAAACTTTCAAGCCCACAATTAACTGTGAATAATTAGTGCGGGCCGCGTATAGACTGTTCTATCTTTGCAATATGTGGCACACAGAATTCTTACACTACATACGAAGGGTCCCCGAGAGAGAAATGAGGAACTTTTTATACTTGTTCTCCCTGAGACAATTGTGGGATTCTATAAACCAGTTAGGGCCATATCCTGGAGAGCCATTTACTTGGCCGGCCCGTGCTCAATTGCATTTATTGAGAATGTTGGTACACTTCGAATACCAAGTGTTCTGTATGGAGAGGTGTAATCTCCTGGGGGAAATAAAAGTGTCGATTTTCGATACTGCCCTTGCGCGTTTTGCCTGCACCCAACCGATGCAATAGACAACCCCAGAATGGGACCGCCTCACATTCCTGGGGCGATACCCTGGTTTGTAGCAGAACCAGTGGAAAACCTTCCCGGCTGTTCACCGCCCTGGTTTACCATACCAAGAACTAACCCGGCAGCCCTTGAAGTTGTAGACCCCCAAAACCCCATGAATTCACCGCTAGAAGGCATTTTACGGGACTTCCAGGTGGTGGTTATGCCGAGCCCTTTTTACACCGTTGAAGCCAATTTGCAGGAGAGAGATTCGGCAGGTTGCTCGTTCATGACTCCCACCTTTCCCCAGTTCTCAATGGAAATGACACTCAAAAGAGAAGCAAGCGGCCCCGACAGTGCAAGAGGACCGCAGCATGGAGGAAAATCATGGATAAGTCACCCTCAGGTCAGCCTCCACCCCCAGGTGCGGATGAATCAGAACATTCCGACAGCTCAAACTGGGATGCCTGACCCGAGACCCGAAGCCAAAAGTTAAATGTATTTAGGGTGAGTGAATCTGGTATAAAATAATTTTAATGTTGTAACTAAGGTATAGGTGATTCAGTAATGTGTTAAAATTAATCCATTTTCTTTAGTCTCGAATAAAATGAGAATTTTCTTTTTATTTAATACACAATATTAGTATTTTAAGTGAAGGGCGTATTTCAGTGTTACCTATTCAGTGTTTAATCGAATTAAAGTTTTACATTTAATATTCTACGTAGTACGGTGTATCCTTGTGTAGGTGGATACCTTTTATTTGTTGAGGTTTTGGTGTCGCTTTGTAGTGAAAAGAATTAACTGAACACGGTATTATTGAAAAGTATCATTTTACTTATAAAAGAAATCGGGTTTTTATCTAGTTAGTTGTAGGTAGATTTCTTTTTATTAACTATAAAGAGTATTAAAGCGCAGGTGCTCTTCTTTTGTTAAATTCTTATGTAAGTGATATTGTTATAAAATTTATTAAGGATTTTCCGTTATCTGTTTGCTTCATTTTGTAAAGTATCACTTTTGCTTTTTATTTTACATCCAAAAAACACTTAACTTATAGAAAACCAATAATGTAGTAAAAAAAATAAGAAAATATTCAATTTTCTTATTTTTGGTAAGGCAGGGAGTGATGTGATGACCCAGAGGCGGGTCCCACTAATATTTGAAATTTATGTGAAAATATTAACTTTAGAGATTTATAAGAACTTTAAATAGGATTATTTTTCTGAGATAATTTAAAAAAAAAATATTATTAATAATATTTCAATAAATTTGTTTTGTTTGTATCCGATAAAAATATTAATTTATTGAGATTTAATTATTAAGTTGAGAATGGTGTAAGAAGTAGAAGTGAAAATACTAACATTTTTTTTGTAATTTTTTTTATAAAAATGGTTGTGAAGTTGTGAATAAAAAAAAATAAATAAATTTGATAAAATTTTCTGAGTTCTCCGATGTAAAAGGTAAAGAATAATTTTAAAATAAGTTTCAGAAAAATTAAGAATATTTTTCAAGATAATTTTTAATCCCAATAATATTCTTGATTTCAGTTTAATAGTAGTTGAGAAACATTACTAAGTTTTATGTAGTAGTACATCATATAGAAAGAATAGATGAACACGGAATATGCCTAAGTCCCCTAACAAAAATTAAAAAACTGTAAAAATATGTACCTGTAAATTTTTTAAGTATAATTCGTAGAACAATTATTTTACACTCACTGTTCACTGTACAGGCCATAATTTGTAAACTTATTCACACACAAAAATTTAAAACGCATACAACAATTTTGAAAAATATTTAACACCAACATTTTCAAAAGACTAAGTAATTTTGGAGCTGTTGACCGTACCTAGCAGAAGTCTTAAACTGAGCCTCGCGATCCAGATCAAGACCGAATTTCATTTCTGTTAATTCCTAATTTGGTAATGGGTCAAGTATTGGTGACACATCAGGTTGAGGTAGGGATGCGCTGAAACCTGCCAGACATCGGTAGGCGGAACAATATTCCACCACCTGTTAAAATTTCCAGGAAACCGGAATGATTCATTGTCCCCTCTTAAGAATGGGCTGGCCTCATCAAAAAGTAGGGAGATGGATTATAGATATTTCGGTGGGAGATTAAAGTGGAGAGAGAAGGATGCGCGAGCATCCAGATCTTGGAAGTGGAAAATTATCGGCAGTGAGAAATTCTTGGAAAATTGCCCAGATAAATAACCCCGAGGTAGGGAGGAAGAAACTCTATAAATTGAGTTGACAGAAAGGAAGAAAGGAATTCAGTTAGTGTGAGATTTAGTGTGAGATTCATTCATTCAGTCAGTTAGGGTCAGACAAAACAGTTAGTTAGATTCAGTAAGGGGCAGAGAGTCAGTACATAGTCAGAATTTCATTTTGTTTTAAGTGATCGAGCCAGTTTGATTTTTTTTTTTAATGCTAGTACGGTACTTCTTTGGATCTTCCAATTTTGCTTAGTAGTGATTGCTTAGTTGTGTCAGTGTTAAATTAATTCTTAATACGGACTTGGGTTATTGCAAGTTGTGACCGAAAGAATATTACGAAAATTCATTCTATTGTTGTTGAACTTGATCGAAATTTTGTGTGTGTAAAGTGAAAAGAAGCAAACAGAAACGTTGGTTAAAAAGTAAGACATATATTTTTTTATATATAATTAGAGATTCGTTAAATCATATACATGGTGGCAGACCTTTAGCAAATTCTAGTTTTACTCGTTTTGACTATATTGAGCGAACATTATGTTTTCAAATATTTTATTTGCTGAAAATGCTTTTATCCTTTTTTAATCAATATATTGTAATTGCCTTTGCTTAACTCTGGCGTCTCATTGATTAGAAAACCTGGAAGTTTAGAAACTATTAAAAAGGGGAAAAAAGTATGATTGGATCGGATATGGCCAAGTGATTATTTAAGTTACAGCTCCCTTTCGAAAACAAATAATTATAAAGGCCATGATTAAGTTTTGGTAAGAAAAACAAAATATTAAGCTAAGTGCCCTGGTACTCCGGACCCACTCAAAGGAGAGGAAGTGAACCAGATCAGGAGTTAGGTTGAAACTGGGGTAAGACTAACTTATTTTATTACTAATAATAATATAGGGATCTGCGTTTCATTTCACAGTTTCTGTTAATAGTTTTAAAAACTACTAAGAACTCATGCTGACACGGATCTCAAAAACTTGCAAACAATTTTGACAGCTTCGGCACGCGTGTGTGCCCGTGCTGAGCATTAATTGAATTGAAAATGGAAACATTTGTCAATTAAGGAGGGAGCAAACGGGTCGAAGTTTCACTTCAATTGCAAATTGATTAGAAATCCACCTTAACTTAGGCCGCTGCGTGTCTGTGTATCAGGCACATCTATACGACACGGCTGGAGCTTTCACAAAGGGCTTGCAAATAGGGGCGTTCATTTGAAAACATCATCTAGTTGATGGTGAACTGTCAAAAGAAAGTGAAAAAGGAACAAAAGTCCATTTACCTTAGAAAATGTAAACCAGAGGAAGTAGGATACGACGCCGGCGTCTGTTACCAGTTTGCTCCAATTTGTCAAGTGTGAAAATGCCAGTGACGTAGCATTGGTAATGTAGCACATAAGAAAATATTTTGTCAAAAATAATAATGGAACTAAATTACTATTTGTAACATTAGTAATATTATTAGCAAACATCGACTTACTATTCAATAAATAAAAATAATTGTGAATTAATAGTAGTTGATAACCTTGGTATTACTATTACATCTCCTGCGGCGCTGGAAAAACTGCTCAAAAATGTAAATAAAAAAACTGTCTACAAGTTACAGGATTAGAAAAATATTTCCCAAAATAGCATTATTGACTTCACGGCGGTATATACTAAATCATATTTTAAAGATTCGGATGTAAAATAACTGGTTTTAGAGTTATTTGAAATAACTTAATTGTTGCTGAAAAACGCAATTATCTGTTTACCTGTGAAACGTAACTCCAGGCTCCTTTCTATAGCCGCAGCTTTTACAACCGTAATCTGCTCATCCCACCATTGTAGACAACACAATTATTTATAATATTAAAGTCTTGGAAAATGCAATTTATTGCAGAAAAACACATGGCCAACGAAATATTTGGGTTTCGCCTTAGACATGGCGTCTCATCATTTTTGGTATCAGCTGTCAATATAGCGTAGAATTGCGCGCGTGGATTTCATTAGTTTACATATTCTAAGGTGTTGTAATTGCACGTAGCCCGGAGTAGGGCTGTTTATCTCTAATGGGAGCAATCGTCCAATAGCTTTGTTAGTTAAAGCCCCACTCACGAGAGGCGCGTCAAGCGAAGTTTCATGACACACTACGATTTCGCACCGATTTCAAATCGCGCGGCGTCGGTATCATAACGGTGTTCTTGTCAAATTTGACAATTTTTTTTATTTATTAGATGATTTTAATACGTTTTTCCGTTTTTTTTATCACACTTTCTCAAAATTTATTACTGTTGTCTTCCGAACGGCAATACCAATATAAAATACACACGCGGTATCCAGTTGCATAGGTTTCCAAGAGATAAAGGGGTAAGAATTTCCTGGGTTGATCGAGTCACCAACGAAGAGGTCCTTGGAAGAATGAACTGCCAATTAACCCTCATAAATACCGTAAAACAACGCAAACTTGAGTATTTGACCCATGTTATGAGAAATTCTGTCAACTATTGTCTACTACAGCTGTTCCTGCATGGTAAAGTGGAGGGTAGAAGAGGACCAGGTAGAAGGAAAATTTCCTGGCTCGTGAACTTACGGCGTGACTTCCATTGAGCTGTTCCGCACTGCAGCCAACAAAGTGCGTATTGCCATGATGACAGCCAACATCGGAAACGGATAAGGCCAACGAAAAAGAAGAAGAGGTAAGTAAACTCAAAATATTTCGGCTAGGGACCTCTGTTGTATTAAGTGTCATTTCATGCATTTTTAGCTATTAGAAGTTGTAGCTAAGTGAATTGCGGTCTCAGCCAATCAGAATGAATATTTATAGTTCGTATACTATAACTTTACTTGCGCAGTAGGTCATGCGTAGGTCGATTTAAAGTAATGTAAACCATCTAAATAATAATTTTTAATTTAATTTTATTAAATGTGCTTTTTAAATAAAATTTATTGTTATTAAAAAAATATATAATTTATAGCAAATTTAGTATTGATTGACTTTATCATTCTACGCGAGGGTAGTCACAGTATATTCTTATAATTTCCTAACATTTACTCTCTCTGTTTTCTCATATTATATTAACGTGTTATTCCTGTCGACTGTTCTTAGGGTGTTTCAATACGTGGATAGGTAGAAATTATGGCAGGATTAGGTTAGGCTCTCGTTCTGCAGTGAATACACTCTTTCTTCTTTCTTTTCATTTTCCAAACTCATGCGACTCTAATTACTAGCTAAAAGTGGAAAATTCATAATTTTCTCGAATATTGGACCTACGTGTTACCTAGCTACCAGTTTGTGTCAGAGGAATCAGTTCCACCGTTTAACTAGATTATTAGAATATGAGTTTCTTACCAGTCGAACACTATTTCGTCTCAAGCCATACATTAACGATATCCACCTGTTAGTACATAATTCTGGAGTGATCGTCTTCCTTCCAGGTCTTCCCAATTAGGTCTTCTTTCGCGGTAGCCAACATAAGAGAATACTATAGAGTACGGCAGATCTTCAAATTAGCAGGATTTATATTGTTATGGTGACCGTTACGCTTCGCGACAAACGAACTAGAAGTTTCGCGTCTCGCGAAGGTTCGGGCGCTTCAGCGACCGTCACGAGTGATTTATTGCTCTGTTTATTTAGAACGTAGTTGTTTACGACCTTTTTTATGTGTCTCGTATTAATTATTTTCCTTCTAAAATATTCTAGGCTTTTCTGTATTTTTAGGATTGTGTATAAAAGGCAAATAAGCGCCGCCGTAGAGGAGTTGTATTTTAATCGAGCTATAAGTAAGCTAAAGTACCAAACGATAATAGAGGGCTATAAAGTGTTAAGTAGTGAGTTGTTTGGTAGTCGGATTGTACCTGTGTGTTTGTGGGACAAATAAATAGTGTTTTTGTGTTAAATATAAGTAAATATAAGTAAAAAAAAAGAACTGAGCAGCGTGAGGGACTTCCTTCTGTAAGGAGAACGTCGGTGGAAATAAACGGTGGCTGGACCACACAGACGCTTCGAGAAGAACCAATGAATGATCTAGATAGTGGACCCATCCTCTCTGCAAAGACTGACGACAAGAGACCAGAATGGCAAGAATTTGCTGGTAAAAGGCCAAACCTGAAGGCGCTCTGGGCCCAGTGGCAATCTCTTAGAATAGAAAATGGATTACTGAAGAGAGCGTGGGAGAGTCTTACTACAGGAAATGCTCTACGGAACCAGTGGAGGTCATTTTGGGGTCAATAAAACCTTGGCCAAAATCAAAGAGCGGTTCTACTGGGTGAATTATCATGAAGACGTCGAATCTTGAAGTTTGTTGTGCCACAAAAGTGCTTCGAACAAGATCACGCGGCCGAATGGTGCAGTACACTATAGGTGCTCCATTCGAGAGGGTAGCAATTGATGTCGTGGTACCATTTCCTCATACTGAGTCAGGCAATAAATACATCTTGTTCGCCATGGATTACTTCACTAAATGGCCTGAAGCGTACGCCCTGCCTAATCAAGAAGCAACGACTGTGGCAACGGTGCTAGTAAATGAAATGTTCTGCATATTTGGAGTCCCTCTCGAACGTCATTTTGATCAGGGCCGAAATTTTGAATCGGCTGTTTTCCAAAAGATCTTCTCGGAATTCGCAAGACCAGGACAACTCCTTTGCATCCACAGTCGGATGGATGAGAGATTTAATCGGACCATGGAACATTACCTGTCTAAAATGGTGGCAGATCATCAGCGTGATTGGGACCAACATCTACCTCTCATGTTGATGGCATATCGAGGCTCTACGCATGAAGCCACTGGTTATACTCCGGCGAAAGTGATGTTCGGAAGGGAAATGAGGCTTCCTGCGGATTTGATGTATGGAACACCAGAAAAAGAGTCGCTCGACGCTGAGAATTTTGTGGAGGAGCTCAAGGAGAGACTTAACAATGTTCATGAACAAGTCAGGAATAAACTGCGGATCTCCAGTGATCGAGCCAAAGCAAGATATGACTTACTAGCTAACTCCCGCGGCTTCCAGGATGTTGATTTGGTGTGGCTGTACAATCCGCGGCGAAAGGTGGGGAAATCGCCCAAACTTAGCCAAAATTGGGAAGGACCTTATACAATTATAAAGAAGATTAATGAAGTGGTGGATAGGATCCAGCGGAGCCCCAGCTCAAAGATGAAGGTTGTTCATCTGGATCGATTAGCACGATACCATGGAACCCTATCTGTTCGGGACGAACAGCCTTAGGAGGAAGGCAATGTTACGGTTCGCAGCGACGCCGCGGTGGAGGCGGGGCAACGCGTGTGTTTGGTCCGCTTCGCGACCTATCCGCGCTGCGTCATGGCTGACACGTGTGATTTATTGCACTGTGGGACACGAGTGATTTATTGCTCTGTTTATCTAGAAGGCAGTTGTTTACAACCTTTTTTATGTGAGATTATTCAAGAATTCTTATCAAGAACGTTCTAGGTTTTTCTGTAATTTTAGGATTGTGTATAAAAGGCGAATAGCGCGCACGGTTAAGAGTAGTCTAGTGAGTTATTTAGTAGTCGAATTGTACCTTTGTGTAATTGTGGGACAAATAAATAGTGTTTTTGTGTTAAATCGTTACACTGGAATTATTGAACCATGAGTTCGCAACAATTTTCTAAAAAATTGGACTTTACTAGCAAAACTTAGCTCTTAATGATGCCGTCTCAATAATGGAAGATACACCAGTTGGACTAAATTTTATATTTGCCAAGAGTAAATTGTTGTCATTGTTAAATTTTATTGTATTTTTTTGTTTGTATATTTTTATCTGTATATATTTATTTGTATATCAAGTATAATTTATACCATTTAAAAAAAGGAAAAGGAAACTATTGTAGCTGCATCGCATGCTTTTTCAATCCGATTCTGAAGGTAGTATGTAATTCATTCATTTTCTGAAATTTAAATGACGAATTCTGAAATACATCTGAAGTTTTCTGAAATACAAATGACTAATCTAAATTCCAACTGATGGTTTCTAAAATACATGTGACGCTTTTAAATTTCAAATGATACTTTCTAAAATTCAACTGACTATTCTGAAATGCAAGTGATAATTTCTGGAATACAAATGATGCTTTCTAAACTACATGTGAAAATGGTGTAGATGACGTTTTCATATGAACACCCCACTTTCTTTCACATTCATAAAATACGTTATTTCAATAATTTAAATTAGGATGCGTAAAGTACCATCTCCCGCCACTGTTATTTTAGGTTAGAAAATAACCACTACAACACCATCTGGTAACCTTTTAGCTTTTTAGTGTTCCACATACATGTACGTTTCTTGACGAAATGGATTTTATCAACGATTACTAATTGACTTAGTCTATCAGTAAGGCTATGATTCGGTACTATAAACGAAGATGCGTGCCAGGCTGGATCAACACCACATTTTAACTCGCGAGCACAAAAGTACGTTGAGAATTTTCCACGTTTATAGTCTTGTAGCAAAGGCAATCCAAACCAAGAAGTGCAGGACAAGGTTGAGAAAATGAACTCGAAACAAGCGGTTTCGCGGGCGTAAAATTGGTAAAATATTCCAGTCTGCAAGTGTTTCTGCGCCAGATTTTACAAGTTCAATTGGTATTTCTTCCATCAGCGAGATTCGTTGTTAAATGGTTGCCAAAGCGCTCATTTACGTAGCTGTGTATGAATTATTTTTGCTTATGCCTGTAGGTATCTTATAGGGTCCTTCTTTAAATCAGCTATCTCCGAAATTCGAGATTAAAGATATTAAACATTGAACTTTTTAGGTTTTTCGCAGAAAATTGTAGTTTAAAATACGCAAAAAAGAATTTTAAACTAGAGTTTTCTGCGAAAAAGCTAAAAATTCGAATTTCTAAGATATCTCGCAGAAAATTTCCCTCACTTTTAACCAAACCAATCACAACTCTCGATATCCTAGCAACCGTCCTAGGTAACGTGGTCTTTTCTGAAAAGACGCGGTGAAAAGACGAAATCGTAAAGACCAAAACGAAAAGACCACGCTGCTATAGCAACGGGTCTAACAAACAGAAAAGTGAAAGCGGTCTACTTTAAGGCGCATCAACATGAGTACGAACGCGAATGGTAGAACTTGAATTGGTTATATATAGGTACCGACATACCGACCAACTGCTAGTTCTTGAAATTATCCAATCAAATACACCTCTAGCGTCGCTGCCTTATCGAATCCCGCCGGTTTAAAACTCAAAAATGCAATTTTCATAAAAAATTCTGCTTGACAATTGGGATGTAATTACCGAACTCAACCTTAGAATACAATTAGCGCTACTTTATATTTTCTTTCATTCCCCGCCATCATGTATTCGCGTTCACGAGAGAGATAGACCTATGTTCGCTCCGTCTAGAGTTTCAAACCGAATTGGACAATAAACTGGCATTGACATTCATTGATTGATTTTGACAAATTGTCAAACATACTCTGCCATCTGGTGTATGACTTTTCTATATAAGACTTTAAAAAATGTCAAAAAACAGGCTTCAGACCCGCTATTTTTTATTTTACTCTATTTTTAGATACTGTATCATGATTGATTTGAGATTTCTTTTACGTCCTCGTGACATTCATTATCTCTAAAGGCTCGGTGCGATGTTGCCCGCTTTCAGGGTCCAACTATACAACCCATATGTTTATATGTTGTGTAGCCAAATGTAGCCGTACAGCACGATCAAAAAATAGGTAGAAAATCTTCTTAATCGACGAATTGGCAACACAAACCGTCAAATTAACATGTTTTTTCTTTGTATTTGAAGTTGATACAGTGCATGCGAACGTTTTGTGAGATATTTTGGTGTTTTATTAAAGGTTGTATCGTAGACAATCCCGACAATTATGATTGACTACTGACTGAGTCTATCTAGTTTGAAGGTCGATGGTTACGTATGATATAATCGAATAAAAGAAAGATATTGATATTATTAAATTCCTATAAGGTATTATAATTTTTAATTATCAATAATTAACACTTTCGTGTTTATGTATTTTGTTTGATTCTTTATTAATTCCTTTTATTATTCTCCCTTCTATTTCGTTCATAATATAGTTAGGATTAATAAAATTTTAGCAGTATTTCAAATTTCAATTCATATTGTTACGGTTAGTGGCGGCTGTGGAGGCGGAGTGGCATTGTAGGTTGGACCTTCGTGTCTCGCGGCCTATCCGGGCGCTGCGGCATCATGACGGCGGATGAATGATTTATTGCTCTATTTATTTAGAACGTAGTTACTTACGACCTTTTTTGTGTGTCTCTTATCAATTATTTTTCTTCTAAGAATGTTCTAGGCTTTTCTATATTTTTAGGATTTTGTATAAAAGGCGAATACCGCCGCCGTTAGGAGTAGTCTTATTTAATCTAGCTTAGAGGTAAGCTAAAGTACCAAACGATAATAGAAGGCTATAAAGTGTTAAGAAGTGAGTTATTTAGTAGTCGAATTGTACCTGTGTGTATTTGTGGGATAAATAAATAGTGTTTTCGTGTTAAATCACTAAACTGGAATTATTGAACCCTGAGTTTGCAACAATTGGTGTTAGAAGTGCGATTCCAGTGGAAATTTGAGGACTAATATTGCTGAACTGTAAGTGAGTGCTTCATTGCCGGACATTACATGTTTATGCCAGTGACTAGAAGCCAGCATCAAGCGATGGAGGATTAACTTGCTACCCTGCTCTCCCATATGTAACAGCAGAGGGAAGAGCAGGAAAAACGTTATAAGGAACAAAAAGAGGAACAAAAAAGACGTGATCAAGTACAGGAGCGACGTTGTCAAGAACAGAAGGAATAGCAGGAAAGACGTTATCTAGAACAGAAGAAAGAGCAGAAAAAAACATTATCTAGAACAAAAGGAAGAACAAAAACGGTTGAAAGAAGAATTAGTGAACCATCTCGCAGCTAGGGAGCAAGAATTGGAAGAAAGAATAATGCAATCCGTCAACCAGAAAGTTCTCGAGCTAGAAAGAAAATTCCGGGAACAGCTTGAGGACGACAACGTGTCTACAGAGAGTTTTTGCACAGTCAACGCTAAAATTAAGCCTCCCGATTATGACGGTACTACGGCCTAGGAAATTTATAAAACCCAATTTGAGGCAGCTGCAAAAGTTAATGGTTGGTCCGAGCCCCAGAAAGCAACATCAATAGTGGTAGCACTTCGTGGAAAAGCGGTTGAATTAGTCTAATCTCTGTCGGCAGCTGATCAAAGTAATTATGCAGCTTTAGGACACTCTCTGCAACTACGATTTGGAAATGAGCACAAAGAAACCGTGACAGCAAAAGTCAGGTGAATCCTTACAAGAATTTGAGACGGACATAGACAGACTAATTCACCTGGCATACCCATCAGCCCTTGAATGTTTTCAAACGCAATTTTCCGCCAAAAGGTTCAGTGAGAGAGTTTGCGATAGTAACATGAGATACCACTTACGTCTAGTAAGGCCCAAGAATATCAGCGAGGCACTAGTTCGGGCCCTGGAATTTGAGGCGTCACGAGTTTCATAGGTACAATATTTTTCTACGAGTCTATATTTGCTTTTCTTTCTTCTGTAAATTAAGTTTAAAATGAGCCTGCGGTTGAGCTTTACAGTTCACATTCTATAGAAACGGCTTATATATTTTTCTAAAATTCCACTTAGATATGCCATTGGCATTTT